>VZRW01011564.1:37259-49072 GCA_013398125.1 Aegotheles bennettii | reverse complement strand
GGTTGGATATAAGGAAGTTTTTCACCATGAGGGTGGTAAAACACTGACACAGACTGCCCAAGGAGGTGGTGGATTCCCCATCCCTGGAGACCTTCAAGGCCAGGTTGGATGGGGTCCTGAGCAACCAGGTCCAGTGGGGGATGTCCCAGGGCAGGCAAGTTGGACTAATGACCTTTAAGGTCCCTTCCAACTCAAGTGATCTATATATTACAATTTATATCAAGTGTGAGCATTATAGCATCTCTGAGCTCTTTTAACGTAATTTAACTTTTACCACATTTCAATTTGGTGGCCAGAAGTTCTGCACAGGGACCCTTGTTTTTCCCTGCAATATTTACTTGACATAAAACTTAGATTAACAGCCTATTAAAAAGACATTTTGGAATATAAAAGTTATGATTGGCATTCCTTAAGGACCCCGCCACCTTATTCGTGGTTCATTTTCTGATTCCCAAGGAGTTCCATAGAAAAGAAAAAGTCACAAGTGCTTTACCTGAGTTCTGAGGCTGCCCAGCTGATTTCATCTTTTGTCAGGATGACTGGAAGTGTGTCTTGCAGAAAAAGCATAACCCTACCAGAAACAAATTGAAAAGAAAAAGAGTAAAATGGAAATACAATAGTTTGGGAATTATTTTGTCAGCCCTTTTGCAGCATTATAGGGGTTTTTTTTTAAACAAGGCATTCAATAATAAGCTGAGTAAGCAAAAATATGTAGCCATTAGCAGCATTGTGGTTGCCCCCCCCGGCTGTATCCAAGGCCAGATTGGATGGGGCTTGGAGCAACCTGGTGTGGTGGGAGGTGTCCCTGCCCATGGCACTGGGTGAGCTTTGAGGTCCCTTCCCACCCAGACCAATCTGTGGTTCTATGTGATGAACAGAATACCAGTTATTCTTTACTGATGCTTAACCCCCAGTAAATATTATGGTAGAAGCAGTAAATTAGTTCATTGCCACAGAGATATTAAATATGTATCAAGTATTAATCACACAGTTAGTGTGTTTAGGAAACAGGTAAACTGAAGTAACAAAAACCAATAGTTACTGTTACTTGTGCTGTAACTCAGCTGTAAAAAGCAAATTTCATTCAGCTGCATTTCATTCAGCTCAAAAACAGCTAAAATATTTAAATAGCTCATACTCTAGAATCTAATCAGCAGATAAAATCTAAATTTTTATTTCATGTTGAATAGTGCTTTCATGGAAGGAGATCTTGACAAGGGAATGTAAATCCTTATTTAACTATTTTCTCCCTAAGGTCACATATGCATCAACTCAAAGCAGTTCTCCAAGGGGTTCTTAAGATTCAGAAACACAACACTTGCTCTAGACAGCAGGTTCTAACACTTCTCCCGGAGGTGTGCAGAACGCTCCTACTACCTGGCTTGAGAAATGCTGCTGGTTGCTGGACACTTCCAGGCAGAATCTGGGCAGAAAGCAACCTTTCCTCCCTCTGCTAACTGGCCTGCTGCTTAGCTGACCAGAAATAAATCATTAACAAACTATGAAGGAAATGCATCACCAAGGCAGAATCTGAACTTCTTTCTACACTGAAAATAAAATTTATATTAAATATATAACTTTGATAATCATACTTTACATGCACCTAGAATATAGAAAGGATTTAAGGGATTTGAAGCTGACAGTGGGTTTGGGATGGAGGAATTAACCATACACCACAGCAATCACACATCCTCCGTTCAAAAGGACCATTCTAACCATCTGCAGCACTAATGAAGCACACACCACCTAATGATGAAATCAAATGTGTTTAAACATCAATCACACCAGAATAGTTCACTATTTCCATTAAAAAGAACATGTGTAAGATATTGTATGTAGAAAAGTAAAGATGGTTGCTTTGATCATGCAAAATCCTGGATGGAAGCTGGAGAATAACAGAGGATAACAGAATAACTGGAGGTAACCACCAATCTTGAACTCCCTTTTCCTTCATTACCCAGAAATGCACTTTGCTGCAGTGAAGCAGCTTTAACTTAAACTGACACCATCCTTCAAAGATACAAAACTAATGCCCAGAAATGGCTGGAAAAGCCACTGCCTTGGAGTTTTTCAGTACGACAGTGACAACCTCCTCTTCTTGACTTTTATTCTACCTTCCATTCCGTTCCTTATTTCATTACACCAAAGTAATCTGCCCAGATTAAAAATCCAAAAGGAAGAGATGTTTTTAGAGTGGTTAGGTTTCTGAAGAATACGTGATACTGGCCTTTGATGATACAAAAAAGTAGCAATGAACTTTCTCCTGCCATGTTTCCTCCTTCAATTTGTGTTGACACACGCCCAACAATGATGAAGTGTCATTGTAGAACACAGAGAGAAGATTTGTTTCTCTGGTCAACCCCTCAGTTAAAAGCTTTTTCTAGGATCTCCCTGGGAAATTCATTAACAAAACCTTGGAGGTGCATTTGAGGTAGACTTGCAATTTCAATTTTTTCAAGTGGCAATGCAGTTACCTACACAACACATCTTTATAGACTTGGAATTCATACAAATTCAAGTAAAATACAAGTTCTAGAAAAGAGCACCAAGTAAATCTGCTTTGGAAATGTTCTGAATAGAGAGCAGAGCACTAGTCTGTACCTGTATAGCACAATTAAAAACATATTTCTACAATAAAATACTCACCAGTTACCTTATTCTCCTGCTGCTTTTCCTGGTTTGCTGAGAACATTTCTACAACTGATACGACAACATCACTTACTAAAAGATCACGAGGCCATGGTCTAATGGTCAGGAATATGATGGGATAAAGGTTGGACTTGATGACCCTGGAGGTCCCTTCCAACCATAATGATGCTATGATTCTATTCTAAGACTTCTACAGACTGACATTTTTGACATCAGGGACTTCCCATCCTATCTTCACCTCTTAATGAAACAGATCCAGGCTTCCACAGATCTTCATAGGATATTCATGTTCCTAGCATTACAAATAAATGAGGAATTGGTTTTACACCCAGATCCTCCTCTTCCTAGAAACTATGGGGGTACACTCCCTAAAGAGAGACTCTGCCTACCTTAGAGAAGACTGTGGCAAGTATTCCTTCCAAGTCTTCAGACCAAATCTATGGAACAGTGAGGCAGCCTGTGAAAGTAAGAATGAGAAAAGTAAAAAATTCCTGAAAGGCAGTTTTGGTTGGAAGGGAAGAAACGTCAGCCATGGAGGATTTGCACTCATTGCATCTGATCTGGCCCCCTCTGTCAGGTTTCAGACTAGAATCAAATACACAAAATGACATATCCAACAGTCACTGGAGAAAAAACAACTTATTAGTGTCAGAAAAAATGTTCCTCATTGTGTACCTGTATTCCCCATGCCACACAGTTTCCATACGTACTTAGACAAAGGAGAGATTTGATTTTAGGTGAGAGGACAGGACTCTGCTTTCCTCTGAGATTCTAGGCCTGAAGTTTTAGGGATGCCATGACTGGGAATCAGTTAAAAACCAAAACCAACGTATATTCCACTTCACACATAATTTATACTGCTTGATTGATTGGGTCAATTTTTTTACCTTTTCCCTCCCCCGTTCCTCCCCAACCCCTCAGTGTTAAAGAAATGTGATTTACTCCAAATCACTGTTTCTGTTTCGAGAATGAAGCACAGACTGCTGATCTTCCAATCCTATTCAAAAAACTGAAGTATAGAAAAAAATAAGTGCATTATAACAGGATAAAATGCCTACTAAAGTATTTAAAAAAAACCATGGATATGGACACAGCACTTTTCACATATTTAAAAAGAACACCTACATTGAAAAAATTCTTATCATATCTGAGCTTTGAATGTCTGGACAGCAACCAATGCATTACTTAATCTGACTATTCTGGAGAGAACAAGACTTCCCCAAGAGCTCACCTGAAGAAAGGGCCATTATCATTCCCCAAAAGAAGAGCTAACAAGATCACACGAACATGGCATCCTACTGTCTGTAGAAACATCTGTAACTCCTCATGGATTCTGTAAAAAAGTAACTTTTTAACTCTGGTCTTAAAATTGCACAAAAGTTGGATGATAATGATGCATTTTCTCCCTTCCTGCATTTCAAACAGTCACAGGAAGCCCCCAGGCTTGAAGCTCGAGGCACACTGCTATTCATTCCCCAGACACTGCTCTCCAAACCTCACCAGCTACTCCACGTTAACTGCAGCTCTATGAAAGAGGTCCACAACTTCACACACTCCCTACTCCCCTCTCTCTCACCACCACCAACTCACCAGCCGTGTGTGCAAGAGAAGTGTCCACACTGCAGAAGAGCCAGGGTACACTCTCCAAAATGTACCAACTGGTTAGAAAGAATGAATCTGAAATATGCTTCCAGCAATTACACATTCATAACTGTTCTTAAGAACACAAAACACACAAAGTCCCAAATTGTTTAGAAATTTAATGACTTTAAGAAATCTGCACTTTTCAGTACAATGAACTTAATTTTTAAAAAAAATATTAAAATTTCAGCATAATTCTGCTAATACAACTGTAGTTTTTTAAAGAATATTTACACACCTGTAATGAAAAATAAGACTTAAGCACATAAAAATTTAAACAGAAAATAGCTTACAATTAAACTGGCAGTAAAGTAATATGGCTTCCCGAGTGCTGATCAACAGAAAAAGAGGGATAAATACTGTTACAAAAAAGATTTATTTTTATGTTTGCAGTTTTGCACTAGCACCCCACGCTTTATGAACAACTATGCATAGAGAAATCTAATAAAACGGGTTTCTACCTGGGATCTATAAACGCATTAAGAAATAATTTTGCTAATATCATAATTCAGTAATTGCTTTACAAAGAACTGAGCTCAAAAACTGAGTGCAAATCAATTCACATTAAAAAAATATAATTTCAATTACTGAATTGAGTTAAAATCTGTGACTGTTAAAACTATTTTCTTGTTCTTGTACTCGTTCTTGTGCTTGATCGTGTCTTCCTGCCTGTCCCTCCAGCAGCCCGAGTAGACCTCACATCTTCTTCACCAAGTTCTCCTTGAGTTTTGTTCCTTTTTCCTTTCTGCAGCAATGCGTTTTCATCATTCTCTATTTGTACACAGAAAAAAACAACTGTAAATTTGTGTCATGAATCAAACATTTTGTACAAAATTCAATCTTCAGTTCCGTTTGTTTTTGAAGGAAATGTCTCTAATGACTCATCCCAAAGATTACATCTCTGAATTCAACAAACCAGTTACAAACCCCACACTTCTGCACATCCAATATCCTTCAAGACAGATCCCCGAGGACTTACAGCTATTTCTGAAAGTAGGTTAACATTAATGAGAGCACCAAAACCAATTAGCCACCATTTTAGCTAAAATTCCTTCCACTGATATGTAAAACAAAAACATATCCAACGCAAGAAAACCCCTGCAAAAGTGAACAGATAGCAACTGTTTCATGGTCCAGATAAAGCTGTGAAGCCAGACTTTGAACCACCAAGACTAGGCACCTAGCATCAACCCAAGCACTAGACATAGAAACTGGCACTAAAATCCACATGGGAGAAGACGACCTCCCTGGAAGAGGAAATCCAGGCAGGTGGTAGCAAAGCATCAGACAAGATCAAACATTTGGCAAGCACGCATATCAGTATCAGGAAGCAGGGGATGGCTTGTGTAATGGGAAACAAAGTAAAATTCATGAAACAGAGACAGATACAGGGCAAGAGAGATGTACATGTTGGGTGAGGATAAGCACCTACAAAAGAAAAAAGAAAGAGCCAAAGAGAAATGAAGTGAAGGGCATGGTCAAATCCCAGTAAGATTTTTAACACCATTTGGCAGGCAATTCCTCAATCCGTAGCTCTAAAGATTCACTGTTATTTCCATTTGCATACATTTAATCCATGGTATTTTCATCATGGTAATTTTTAAGTTGCATCACACCAAGCTGAGAATTGCAGGGAATATTTCAGGTGTCTGCAGCGAGAGTTCTACCGGCTTGGGGAAAGCAAAACAGCAAAGGAGGAAATGGGAGATGCAGGGAACTTTTGCTGTCTTTTTAGTTCAAATCAAGCTTCAAGCCCTTCTAGCATCAACTTCAAACAGCTGATGACTAGTGAAGGCCCTCCAAAGCCTAGAGACATAAAAGCAGAAGCTTAGAAGGTATTTGGGAGAAAATAAGATGAGCAATGGGTGCTACAGACATGTCATTGTCACATTCTGCCATTAACACCTTCTGTATGTAAGTTAGTTGCTCTGCTTAAGCTACAATTGTTATGTGTTGAGAGAGAATGTATTACAGAAGAGCACAGACACTTCAATAAATCAAGAGAGGAAGAATACACCTCATATCCCACAAAACCAATCCCTTCTACTTAGGAAAACATAGACCCTGTTTACTTACGTCTTCTTGCTATATTAAGGACCTACTCCACCTATATTAGCATATGGCAGCCCACAGCAATCCCAGAATTTCCTACACATTATTGCTATATCTATAAATAACTTGGCTATACTTAAAAACCAGAGAGCTACCTCTTGCCTCACCTGATTTTAACTTTTTGGCTGGCAAGTCGTCTGCTGGCAAGGGACATCTTCTTCTGCGAGAAGTGGAAGTTGCCTGTTGCACAGGGTCAACCTCTTTGCCTTTTCCAGGCTGATTATTTTTTTCAGAAGCAGTGGATGCCAACCCCGCATTCCGAGTTTCCGCAGTGCTACCGTTCCCTGGCAAGTCACTGTTCTCATGGACAGAAGGAGCTGCCTCTGATGTGAGCTCTACCTTTCGATTTTTATTCCTCAACTGCCTTGTTCTTTCCTGGGATGAATTATTTTCTAGAGATGCATCTTCACTTTCTTTAAGATTTCTCTTCTGACCTCTACCCCTGGACAAGGCCGGTTTTTCCCCGAGAGAAGTGGCACTGGTTTCTTCAGATTTGGAAGAAATTATTTTCTTCCTGCTCACTCGTGATGGATTTTCTTTTGCAGGTGGAGCTACTTCCACACGTTCACTCCGTTGTTCTTCAGGAGTTTCATTCTTACCATCTTCTGGCAAACCTTGAAGTGAGGTGGAACTCGAGTTGCCTTTTGAAAGGGCCATTTTTTCTTGGGAACCAGAATTTTCCAAGATCAGCTTCTTTGCTTCCCCACAACTATTCTTTTTACCACTTTCTTTTGATAAGCCCCGTTTTCCCTCAGTAGAACTTGTGGCTTCTACCAGGGCAGTTTCTTTCCTTCTGCCTTTTCTCAGCTGATGTTCTTTTACAGATGAATCAGAAGTCTCTAATGGAACGTTTTCACCTTTAGGAGCATCTTCTCTACCATTACCTGATGGCAAACCCCGTTTTCCTCTAAGAGCAATGTAGTTAGTTGTGTGAGATGCCAGAGCAGTTTCTTTCCTTCTGCCCCTTCCTGATGGCTTCTCTTTTGCACAGGACACTGTTTCCAAAGGCACGCTTTGTTCTTCATTAGTACTCCCCTCTTTATCACCAGTTTCTGACAAGCCACAATTTCTCTGGAGAGAAGATGAACTTTCTGCCTCTGCTGCTAGATCAATCTTTCTCGTTTTGTCCCTTGCTGATGCATTAGCTTTTGCCTGCAAATTGTTATTTCCCAAAGCTGGATTTTGATCTTCTCTCACAGTCACCTTTTTATCATCACCTTCTAGCAACCCGCATCTTCTTCTGGTAGAAAGAGATCTAGACATTTGTGACGCTGCGGCAACCTCTCGTCTTCTTCCTCGCCTCAGTGGATTGTCTTCTGTTGAAGAGGGAGTAGTTTCCAAAGCTGAATCTTGCTCTTTTACAAAAGCTTCATCTTTACTATGATCTGCAATTAATGTTTGCTTTTCCATAACGGTAGAACAAGCTATTTGTGGCATGGAATTAACTTGATTTCTTCTGCTTCTTCTTACTTGTGAAGAAGGATTTTCTGAAGCCTCCTGCTGACCATCTTTGTAAGTTGTTCCTTTGTCAACCTCAGGCAAACTCATTTCTCCTCCAACCACTTTGGAACTTGCTTCTTCAAGTTCAAAATTAACTTTTCTACCTCTGCCTCTTCTACCTGCAGTTCCATTGTTCTGTGCTTGATTCTCTTGCAGGATTTCAGCTTGCTTTAGTTTAAGTATTCCCCGTTGATTTCTTGTCCGATTTTGATGCCTGTGAGCAAGACCATCACTGCTTGTGGCAAGAACTGACACGGCAGCTGGGTTGTTCTCATCCTTTGTGCCTGAAGAATCTTTGAGAGAAGATTTGCCCATTTCTGTTTCTGACTCAGTTTTGGGAGTATTTAGTTGTAGGTTGTTTACACCTTTGGCAAATTCAGCCCTTTTCTCTAAAGAGTCTTTGTTGCCTCTCCTGTTCCTGGTTCTGTTTGTTTCTTGTACTGCACTTCTGTTTGCTTCCAAGTCGAGACCAGTAACTGGTGTTTTGTTTGTCTCTCCAGAAGGTGACTCTGTCTTTAATCTTTGAGATGCCTCTGTTGTATTTTCTTGAGCAATTTCTGTTTCATCTCCCTGAGATACTTTCATCTCATTTTTGATGCCCAATTGTGTTTCAGTATCAGTTTCAGCTGTGGTTTCCTCAGTCTTCTGAATGCTTTGTGTATGTTCCAGTGCAGTCCCTGCGTGCTTTCTAACATTTCTTAAAGACTTAACTCTCTTAATTTCAAGCTTAGTTCCATTTTCAGATACTTCTGCTGTGGTGGTCTCAGTATCTTTGTCACAAGTCTGTTCATCTCTCTGTATCATCTTTGCTGATGGGTCTTTGCAAATCTTTGTTGTCCCATGGAGGTCCTCTGAAGAAGCTTCTTTAACTTGGTCATTTCTAGCTCTTCTTCCTCTTTTAAGTGCAATCAGTGGTTCTGTGTTTACTTTTTTTACTCCTCTAGTTCTCCTCCCAGATGACAGAGGCATTTCTTCACTGCCTTCTACATCACCTTCATTAGATTGGCTTTCAGGTGTTTTTAAGCCTGCTTGCAGTTGACAGTTTTCATCTGGAATGCTACCAGAAGCACTTACTGTCTTTACAGTTGGATCATCCTCAGTTTCTAGTATGTCATTGATACCAAACTCCTGCAAAGACTGTTTCATATTTGCAAGTTCTTTTCGTAGCACTGAAGAACCTTTGCTACAAGACTCAAGATTCTCACTTGGATGTTGTTCTAACTCCTTTGGTTCTTTCCTTTTACCTCTTCCTGGTCTTTGAGTAGCTCCATGTGTTTCCACAACTGAAACAGTTTCAACTTTTTCATGATCAGGGGGCTTTGGAGTCATTTCTTCTTGTATGCAACGGTTTCTTCTTCCTCTTCCTTTGTTTTCATCTACTGAAGCTGAAGTAGTGATGGCTCCCATCTCCTCTTGGGTGTTCTTTTTTTCCAGATCTTGCAATTCTTTTGAATTCAAATCCTTTTCACGCTGCTTTGCCAAAGTAGAATGTATTGTCTTCCTTGGTCTGCCCCTTGTTTTTCTCTGGGTAGACTGGTCTTCACTAGTTGATTCCTTCTGTTGAGAGACTCCACCTTGTAAAATATTTCCTTTGTCTTCTAAAACATTCATAGTTTTTACATAGAAAAGAGCACAAACAAAAGTTATACATTACAATGACTGACCAAAGTACCTCTGAGTTTTGAAATTCCTAACAGAGCCATCATGCCTGAACAAATCATATTGAACAAATCATACTTAATATTCTTAATTTTGAAACAAACAAATAATAAAGAAATAAATTATTTTAACCAACCAGATTAAAGGCCAGGCTTCTGACCAAAGATGTTTGCTTTACTTGGGAGGTAGCATTCACAGGTTTGAGCTATGGCCTTAAAAGTCTTTGCAGAGAAAGATAATTCTAAGTGGAGATCTTAACATCAGGTTTTTTATACTGGTATGTTTGGAAATGCCAACGTTAGCAACCAACAAACAACTACACCATTACTTCTACACCAACAGAACTCCAGCACCTGATGTTCTTTAAGAATGACTGCACAAACTCCATGAGCTTTGCACATTCTGCACTACTTTCGAATTTTGAAAATTTCATAAAACTTCATAACAACATATATCTGCTTGTATATTCATTATTCCTCTAAAGTGAGGCATTTGTACTTACCATATTTTTGACTGGAATTAATAGAAGGAGGTGCAGTATTTTCTGGCTTAGAATCCGTAACATTTACTGATCTGACCTACAGGAATAAAAAAAAATAATCAATAAATGCATGTTTGACAGGACAAGAAATAATGGAGCCAACCAATACAAAATGAAATGTATAATAACAGTTGCAAAAAGTCTTGCCAAATACTTTCCTCTAAAATGGAATCAACTGTATCCACATATTTGATATTAGCACACAAATTTATCAAACTTAATACAGGCAATCTCAGCCACTGTAGCAGTTTTTAAAGTGAAAGACAACAAACACTGCATAGAATTTTAAAAAGTATTAAATAAATTGGCTGAAAAGTGTCTAAATGAGCAGTCAAAAAATGTCAGGTACTGAAGCCGAAAAATTTAGTATTTTGTAGTGTTTTATTGTAGTTCTACACTGGTGAGCACCAAGCACAGTGATACTCCAAATTTCACCTATGGATCTGGAAATGAATATAAAAATGAAATGAATATAAAAATCAGTACCAATAAAACTCATAAATTAGAAGAGTGATGAAACTATGAATTATAAGGTCAGAATGGTGACCCAGAGCAGCCTCAGTAATGACCTGGGGTTCCTTCAAAGAAAATACATGTTGCCCAGGCTAAAGTACAGTGATGAAGCCACCTCTGTAAAGCAGGCACCCATTCAGGAAACAATGAATGAAAGACTTGAGGGCACTGAGCAATCAGCTGATCACACAGTAACACGTCTTGTCAAATGCTCAACATTTTTGGATATGCAAAGAAAAACAGCTTCAAATTTAACCTGTAGGGTATGAAGCAGCTGTACAAAACAAAAAAAAGCCAGCCATATGCCTTGGATTCCCTTCAACCACAGGCTTCAAAGTCTAAATACATCCCCATCCAAAACCCAAAGCAAGGATTTTACCTTCATTTCCTCTGGTGTAGCAAACATGTCCGTAACTCCAACATAGTCCACTTCAAAATCACAACACTTCTGCCTGGGCTCTGCCATAAGCCTTTGCAGACCCACAAAATCATCAACTGCTTGATACTTCTCTCTTGGGGTCTTCACTAGTCTGCTAATACCAAACATATCTTCTACGGGTTCAACTTTCTCCTTTGGCGTCTTGAAAATACGGCTGACCCCAATCATGTCTTCTACTGGTTGATACTTTGGCTTTGGAGTTCTCTTCGTTGAACTCACGCCTGCCACATCCTTTCCTGCTTCCCCTTTTAGTACTGGAGCATTCAGCAATCTTGTAAAGGCCATTTCATCCCCAATAGGTTCCAGTTCTTGCTCTGGGGTCCTCATGAGCTGCTTGATGCCTGACAGGTCCTCGACTGGCTCCATCTTCTGCTTTGGGGTCCTCATGAGCTGCTTGATACCTGATAGGACCTCTACAGGCTCTGGCTTCTGCTTTGGGGTTCTCACAAGCTGCTTGATACCTGATAGGACCTCGACAGGCTCTGACTTCTGCTTCGGGGTCTTCATGAGCTGCTTGATGCCTGACAGGACCTCGACTGGCTCCATCTTCTGCTTTGGGGTTCTCACGAGCCGCTTGATGCCTGACAGGACCTCAACTGGCTCTGGTTTCTGCCGTGGAGTTCTCACAAGCTGCTTGATGCCTGATAGGACCTCGACTGGCTCCATCTTCTGCTTTGGGGTTCTCACGAGCCGCTTGATGCCTGACAGGACCTCAACTGGTTCTGACTTCTGCTTCGGGGTCTTCATGAGCTGCTTGAT
>VZRW01011564.1:24154-37172 GCA_013398125.1 Aegotheles bennettii | reverse complement strand
GCTTGATGCCTGATAGAACCTCGACTGGCTCCATCTTCTGCTTTGGGGTTCTCACAATCTGCTTGATGCCTGATAGGACCTCGACTGGATCCGGCTTCTGCTGTGGAGTTCTCATGAGCTGCTTGATGCCTGACAGGACCTCTACAGGCTCCGACTTCTGCTTCGGGGTCTTCATGAGCTGCTTGATGCCTGACAGGACCTCTACAGGCTCCGACTTCTGCTTCGGGGTCTTCATGAGCTGCTTGATGCCTGACAGGACCTCGACAGGCTCTGACTTCTGCTTTGGAGTCCTCCTTCTACTTCCCGATTTCCCTCGAGATGCTTGTTTTTCTGGAATTATTGACAAACTATCCACACTACTATTTTCTTCCAGCATAGCTTTACTTTTTTCAGGAGTTTTGGGGCATATTGCATCAAACATAGACTTTAGAGACTCCTTCTCTCTCAGGTAGTGATAAATGTCTGGACTATCTTGTTTCTGTTCTGAAGCATCTGAACTATTTAACGGTGACACCATCATCTCTCCTGAAATAAGTAGCAGATTTCTTTAATTTGGAAAAAGAATTAAGCAGAAAATCCAAGCATTCTAATTGCTGTGTAGCCAAGTAAAATAGATTCAAACAGCTGGAGCTTTCTATAAATCAAAATCCAAGGCCCAGCATACATTTTAAAAACTGACTATAAAAAAGAACTTTTTATTATTTAATCTGATATAAAAATTAACTTTTTTTTGTTGTCCCTAGAATTTCTAGTGGTTCAAGTTTTTTATTGCAATTTCCTTTGTTTTTAAACAATAACAGACATAAATCAGAGATTTTCACATTAAAGAACATATATTTCATCTTTCTGACACCAAGGAAGAAAAAAAAAGGTGACAAGATTTTTATAAAATTTACATCACAGAAGTTGGAAGGGACTCATAAGGATCATCGAGTTCAACTCCCTGCCCCCCTCATGACTACCTAAAATAAAACCATATGACTAAGAGCATCATCCAGATGCTCCTGGTATTCTGACAGGCTTGGTGCTGTGACCACTTTCCTGGAGAGCCTCTTCCAGCACCCAACCAACCCCTCAGTGAATAAACTTCTCCTGACATCCAGCCTGAGCTTGCCCTGATGCAGCTTCATTCCATTTCCTCACTTCCTACAGTTGATCACCAGAGAGGTCAGCATCTCCCCCTCTGCTGCCTCCCTCGAGGAAACAAATCCAAAATGAACACCAATTAGTATTATAATACTTATTTTAAATATTCAGAGATTTATTCTTGGTTTTTCTTGGTGTTTCAGATGCTCAGTTCTGCTAAATTCTCAAGAAAGCTGAATTTTCATTTCAAGAATTCAGAGTTATACAGGGATACGA
This sequence comes from Aegotheles bennettii, assembly GCA_013398125.1. Taxonomy (NCBI): domain Eukaryota; kingdom Metazoa; phylum Chordata; class Aves; order Caprimulgiformes; family Aegothelidae; genus Aegotheles; species Aegotheles bennettii. The sequence goes on along the minus strand of VZRW01011564.1, from coordinate 35,810 downwards.
CCGGTATGTAAGGTTATCAGCAAAATATTCTTGAGCAGGTACCATTTTAATACAAATCTTTCTAACCTGACACTTTTTTAAAAAGATTAAACACTTTTTCTGACAGGCTACTACCCCTAAATACACCTAAATATCTTCTTTCTTTTCCAATAACAAACATACCAGTTTCTTCAGGAGTCTGCAGTTCAGAAATGTCCACTGCAGCACATGGTGGTGTAAAATCAGTCTTCTGAACAGTGGCCAAAGGTGATGTTTTTCCACTCTTATTTTCTGGGGTTTGAAGCATTTCAGTCATGCCTATAAATTATATTCAGAGAAATGAGCACACACTTTGACAAAAGAACTGCACAGCTGGCAGAGTGAGCAACAGACTTAAACTGACCTGTGAAGCTCTCGTCCATATTCATGTCCAGCTTTGAGATGGGATTTTTTACCACTTTAGGCACCCGTGCAGCTGTTTTGACTGTGGTGGAATAAGCTTTACCTACAACTATGGTAGCAGGTGACTCTGCATGACCTGTACTAAAATGACCTTTTATTTTTCTTTCTGGAGTCTGCAGAGAAAAAGGGAGGAAAAAAAGTCAGCTAATAAAGGTTTTTTTATATAAAAGCTCCATTTCTTATATGCTGTGACAAAGACATCAACACCCATTTAATACTAGATTATAATACTAACATACTAATATAATACTAGAAGCTCATAAGGTTCCAGCCTCTGCAGCAAAATATCCACAAGCTATTTTGTGATTATGTAAAAACAAAACTCAAAAATACCTTTGGTGCTTGGGTTTTCTTTAGGGATCTTCCCTTCCGGACACTTTTTTTAACAGCCTTTGACTGTGGTCTTGCAACACCTAATTTTACCACTTCTGCCCAAGATTTTGCAACTAGAAAGCAAAAGAGAAACAACTGTAATTCTCAACTGTATAAATGGAAGTTACAATTATTTAGGATTCTAATGATTTGCTGCAGGCTGGCATAGGAAAATGGTTGTTGTATCACCTGGCAACACCTGTAATAAAGTGCTCTGGCAAATGCCTTTAATCAGAAGACTCAATTTCAGCTAAAGTTTAGCAAATGTCTAATTATCCAATATGACTATTTCCACAATAAAAACTTCATACAGTGTCAGATAGATGTTAGATCCTAGAACTGAAGGCTGACCCAATTCCACCCTCACTCTTTTTGTAGGGAAATAATTTTTCTCAATAGAAACTTGCCATGAGCCTTGGCTCTAAGTAAAACATATCCAGCTTTTCTTTCACCACCTTTCCAAGAATTTTGTAGCCAGGAAATTACTTTTTATATTGCTTACAGCATTTAGATCTACACAGACATTCCATAATTTCTTCTTATATCACCTTCTCCTTATAACACACTCTGAAGATTCCCAAAGCAAGGTTACCTTTATCACAGCATCATTCTGTACACAACAGAGGAATCAGAGAGCTGGTTACAGCTGTGTAATAAATGACATCTGCCTTGTTTACCTCAGAAACAGGCTATGAGAAGACAGGCAGCATATAAAAGAAACAATTCTTTTTTTTAAGTAGAGATAAAAGGGGAATGGTGTTCCTGAAGAACAGGATATTATTGTTCTCTTGTCAGAATTGCTGTGCTAGTTGGGGAGTCTGTAAATAAAAAGAACTTTCAAAAGCCATCACTGCTAGATGTTCAGGATACCTAGAAAAATGCCAAGAATGCAGGAAATCATCCAAAAAAGCAGTGTGAACACAAAGTAGACATCTAAAATTTTTTAAGAACTATGGTGCTCTTTTCATATTACAGAAGAAACTGAGGCACAGATACTAAAAAACACCTACACCTTACAGAGAGGTGGTGAAAAATGGTCTGTCACTAACATTTGTGAAGCACTCTGGTTCTATTAGAATGAACAGAACAAGCAAAGCCACTGAAAAGAAACCAAACCACTGATTTCACTAAAAGCCTAATATTGCTTTCAGCTGTATTAATCAGGAAGCATTGTGAAGGCCTATGATTTTATCTCACCATGTAAAAATAATAAAGCTGAGACCATCAGTGGGACATTGTATGTAGGATGCTGTCCAAATTTTAAAATGACACGACAAAAAAATGGAGATAGTAAAGAGTAATAAAAATTCCTGGGTGAATGGTGGTGTTGGTGGGAAGCTTTAAGTTTTACTTTGAAAGAGTCAAATTGAGCTAACTTACAAAAGCAGGTGACAGACCCCTTATCTACAAGTTTCTTTATAATAATTTCAAGAACCAGAGCTCCCCTATCACAACGTGCCAAATGCTGCCAAAGCTCTCTCAAACCTGTGTTCAACATTCAAATGTTCACCTTCACAATATTCAAACTGACACCCAGTTATAATCCTATATTTAACTATTTACATTATGCATAACTGCCAACAGTTAAATGCAGTCCAGTCCATGGACTAAGGTTGTGAACTGCATATAAAAAAAGACAAAGAAAACAAACTGAAGGTAAATTGCTATAAAGTGCACGTTTCCAAATCAAAATTGATGTAACTGACAGTTTGATATAGTTCAAAACTACCTGAACATGAAGGACTTGAAGGATCACTATTGCAACTAATCTTGCAAAGAGAACCTTAATTAGACCATTTTTCACCTTCTGTACATGAAGATTTGTGCTCTAAATGCTGTTCTATATATGCTTTAGTAATTTGCTTTATGACTATGAAAGAACGTAACACACTGCAAGTCCCAGTTGTTTCCAGCAAGTCCAACAACCATCAGAAGATATGTCAACCATTTGGTGGCTTCTGCATAACAAAATAACAGGCCTACATCAGCTTAGTTCCTGGATTTTAAAGCCTTAAAATTAACATTAAAAATTAACTGCTGAAACAAACCTTGTAAATTGGCCTTAGAGGCACCACTTCTTCTTTTGGCATTGAGAGCTGCTACAGCCCCACTTCTCCTCTTCCTGGGAGTGACCTTCAAAGCAGGTTGAGCACGTCTGGTTAATTTCTCTGGTGTAGCTGATAAAGAGGTTTTATCATCCTTGTCAACCTGAGAAGATTTAGGTGTTTTCACTCGGGCACCTTTTTTCTCTGTTGTATTCATGTCTTCTGTAACAGCCTCCTCCTCTTCTGCAATGGGTGATGGTGTCGTGATGCGAGAAACAGAGAAACGCCCTTTGGCACGAGGGGCTGGAGAGCCTAAAGCAGGTTTAGGGGTTGCCTTCCCAGAGGCAGGGGACAAGGCAGCTGGGGACTTGCGCGTTGGTGAATTTTTTGGTGACATTTTTTCTTTCTGCAAATGTTCAGGAAGTTCCTGGTTGAAAAAAAAAAATAATACATAAAGCGTTCCTGCATAGAGCTGAACTACAAATGCTCATTTACATCTGACAAGCAAATACAATAGTGTAAAATACCACCAGATCATTTGAAAAAGCCTTAAATGTTATTCTCTGAAAACAAACTTGTAACGAGATCTAAATGTCAGAACGGTCTCAAAAGACACATGAAAATTCAATTGAATAAGTTAACTGAATTTATTATTCTACTTTCTTCAAAAGTTTCCTTCACATCACGTACACTACAGGAATTTTAACGAGTTTAAATCCACAGCAAAGGTTTTCAAACTTCTAGCAAACCACAGGGCAGCAGCTTGTGCAGTCTGCCGACACTGTGCTGCTCCTGCTTATTTATAGCAAACTGGAGCTTGTAGACACTGCTGCTAAGCACATACAGAAATATCCTCCAGCATACGCATGAGAATGAGCAATAGCTTCTGAGGGGAATAAAACCACATGTCCTGTACAAAAACAGGTAGATATAAAGGGTAAGCTGAGCAACAAAGGAGAAGCTAAAAAAACGCTGATTATAATTTGCTGGTTTTAATTTACAATTAAATTTTCCACTTCCCAATATTCATCTAACAAGCTTTACTACCAACCTGTGATTAATTTTTACAAGCCTTAGAACTGATGAATTCTGTTCACATTAATTGTCTGAGCAACTTGATGAGTCTTAACGTTTACCTGGGCTGCAAAGCGCTTCAATCCCTGAGCCTTCTTCAGAACAGCACGTGGGGAGTTTCCAAATGGCACGCTCAGCCTGGCAGGAGTTGCACCTCGTTTGAGGGGCGAGTTGGGAGGCAAACTTTTATCAAAAAGCTCTGGACTTAGATGACCACCAAAAGACACACTCTTTCTTTTTGCTAAAGGCTGAAGTAACGCATCGCCGCTTTTCCTCTTCTGAGCTACCGGTTTTGTCTTGCCTAAAAAGAACAAAAGAAAATATTTCTATACATAGCCAAGAATCCAACATTTTAACCAGCACAGAAACCAGTGCTTACTTGTGCATTTTGAAGCTGGAAACATATCAGAAGGTCATTTACCTTAGAAAGAAAGGGATTCAGTTGTAGAACTATGATAAATATTTTAGAACTAATACGTCAGCAATGAGTTCTACGTTTTACTAAGTGGAAAAAAAATCTCACAAAAACAACAAAGGCAGGGGATTAAATGTATTTACCTGATTCTTCTCCAGCCAATGGGCCAGAAGTATTAATTCCTGAGACAGCCTCGTCTTTCAGCTCAGTAGCACTTCCAGACCTTCTCTTTGATGACAACCTACGGGGTGTTGTAAAGCTGCTGTCTTCCAGAGCCTGTTTCTGATGATGCCCCTTTGTGGCCAGCTCTTCTCCAATCCTCCCATCTTCATTAGCATTTGTCTCCAATGCTTTCTTGGTCAGCAGCTCAGAGGTCCTTGGCCTACCCCTCTTTCTTCCAGAGCCAGATTTCTGGCTAGCAGGAGATGTCAGTTCCAATGTTAACTCTTCTGAAGCCACTGTCTCTGAAAGGACACTTTTGCTTGATAATTCTTTACTTTGCCTGCTATTTCTTCTGGGACTCTTGGAATTAGAGGCAGGATTTTCAGAACGACCCTCTTTTGAGTTAACAAAGTTTGCCTGATCACCAATTTCTTCCAGCACATCTTCTTTTACAGGTTTCCCTGGTGTGTGTTGCTTGCTATTTCGCCTAGGTTTTAAGCATTTCTTTTCTGCCAAAGGCAGTTGTTTGAGGCCATCATTTCTGCACACCAAATCCCCCTTTGGAGTTTCAGTTAAAATTTCTAAAAAAGAGTTGAGTTTCCATGACACACGTTGCCCAGTTTTCGGAGTATCAGCATTTACAGGAGTCATTCCACTGGTTGCTTTGGCAGGTGACACAAACTGAGACCGAGGACTCTTCCTCCTGGGTGTTGGTGTAGACAGAACATATTTACCTACTTCAGAAGCATTTGTTGTGCTAGTTGCTTGTGTGACTTTATTTAATGCTATTGCAGGGCTGTTTCTTTTCATTCTATCTGGATAATCCAAGTATTCTATAATGCACTGCTGCAGTGCAAATGCTGGATTTCCACCACTCTCCTTACTGGGTTTGGCTGTAACTTCAGCACCTTTAGATTCACCTGCTCTACTTGGTTGCTTAAGATCCTGCAAGTGACTTCTTTCACCAATATCTCTTGACAGCTCCTTTGAAAAAGAAGCTTGAGGACTTCTCGTAAAACTCTTCCTGGTAGCACTTCTGACAGCTGAGATCTGGTTAAATTCTGAACTGATCACTTCTTCTCTCCTTGTTATTTGACATCGTTCAATATTTTCATTACTGCTTATTTCTTTTTCTTTAGTCAGGCTTCCCAGATCATAAACACAACCTGATGATGAAATTCGAGCACCTGGTTCTAGCAGAACACTCTCACCTTCTTCTTTTGCAGCTTGTTGAGATACATTTCCCTTGAGCAAAGTTTTTTTCACTTTAATGTCGTGTTTCAGTTTTTCACAGAGTTGACCAAAGGGAGACGATGCACTTTGCTCCTTGCTAGGCTGACGGATTCTGTGTGAAGATTTGGGTGTTTGTAGCTTGATGGGTAAAGCTTTGGAAATATTTTCCTCTGTACTTTGTTTATTTTCATTGACATTTTTTTCTTCACACTCAGCATTATCTACAAAGTAAAAAAAGCAAAGCAAAAAGTAACACAGATGAAGAGTTGCTCTAAAACTGCAGAACTACAAATATGAGTTCCATAAATACAGATAAAAATTCCTTCCTTTCCTCTCCTAAGACAGACAACCAGGGTCCAGAATACAGTACTGTACATAAAGCTCTGTTAACAATTTTTCTGATAATGGAAGCATTAATATTGAAATGTTTAGCATAAATTTTAAGTTGTAATCTGGAATTATCCCACATTCAGGTAAAGCGCTTGTTATTCCATGTTTTTGTTTTTCTTCAGACCCAATGGCTCATCTACATCTTTCAGGGTGGCACACTTCCCTTTGCCTTTCCCCTGAGCAAATTAACAGGGTTCAGCTGATACAAGGAACCTTCTTAAACCACAATAAGCTGAGACCTCTGTACTTCCATACACCTACACCATCTATTTCTCAACACTACTTTATGTAAGCATGAATGCCTGCTTAAACAAATGCTGATACATGCTGACTTTTCTTAATTGTGTTGAGAAATAATCCATGTAAAGATGAAGGCAGAGACTCTGACCTACAAGGAAAAGCCTCTCAACTATCCTCCAGGAAAGGGAAAAAGGAGCAAAGGGGCAGGGAGGAAGAGACACATGGGGAAGAACAAGAAATTAGATCTTTCTATGAAACTGCAGGCACATACATCAGGTTTTTTTTACTGAGCTGACAAATTGTTCTCTTAAAGTTGATAGAACAATGAAGCAGAGATTGTTGTACTGTAGGACAGTGCAGGGGAGCCCATTACCCAAATCCTGTGAATATACAACGACCCACTGAAATGGAATACTGAAACAGCCAGGGGTTTTTGTACTGGAACAGACATTTGTCCCAAAAATCAAACCTGTCTGTAGATAAATAGCCTCCATCTAGCAAACCTTGTATCTCCCCATGAAGATCAGCATTATTTAAGGCAAGAAGGATGGGAATGGCACTTAACCAGTCCACAATCTAGATTTGTACTGGGTCTATTGTAAATGAGTAAGTCAATCAGCAGAATTAACACTTGCTATGTACCTTTAAAATGATACCCGTTTCAGTTCTTATTAGGAAAGGGTATGTAAGATAATGCAATATTTGCTCAAAAGGGATCTAGCTGTATTCCAGATCAGCAGAGAACTGCAAGTTAAATTTTAATCACCAAAGTGAGTTTGCCATGTTGTATTTGCTCGATGCCACTGAAAAGTAAAATGGAACAGGCAATTGTTTCACCCACCAGTTTCAACTGCTGTTGGTATTGCACTTGGAAAGCTGCTGTACTGAACTCCCTTCTTAGCTGTAATCTTCATAAAGTGAACTTGCACAAATCACTTAAAGCAATATATAAGGATTTTTGCCAATTCCAGGCTAACTGTTACTGCCCATTTGTCAGGATGCAATTAAACTGATTTCTCCTGGCAGGACGTGGGCTTTGGTAAATCACAGCACGTAAGTATGAGGAGATAGTACACTGACATAGCAAAGTGTACTGTACTCAGACTCAAGTCTTAAGAGACATTTCTTTGGCTCTTTTCAACCTTGTTTTTCCTTTAATGCTAAGAATAAATGCAGTTACAGAGAAAGAACACAAAGCCCTCATCAAACAGGTACCAACCTGAAGCATGAGGACTTTTAGATCCTGAAGTTTGTTTGTGTAATAATTCCACTTCTGCCACCTGCTGAACATGAAGAACCTGTAAATTTGTACAATATTACAGTAGAGCAACAAATATTTTTACAGTTTATCTTTCAACTGTACATTGAAAAACACTAGATGTATAGAAGTATAGGTATTGTTTACTAAACAGGCTTAGAAGCATTCAACTGAAATCCTAGGATATTTCAAGATTTAAGATCAACCAATACACACTTGAGGCCCTGTATAGCAAACGTTTAAATCCTGCTTAATCATTAAAATTATTAGCCCTAAAAGCAGCTGTAGCATAAGCATATACACGAGTGCATTTGAATCTCACCTCCTTACCAGACCTAGTGGAAAAATTTTATTTAAATAAGAGAGCTATCACATTTTTAGGAAGCAATCTTTCAACAGCCACAGTACTCACAAACCAATGCTATCGCCTTAAGGGAGAAAACTTCCCTGAGAATAACAAAAAAAGAAACTAAATTATTAAAAGATAGGCTTAACTTGGTATTTATAAACTCCAACAATGCATTAATGTACTAGCACATAGAGCAACTGATTATTTCTGAAAAAAAATTCTCTCATTCTCTAGGGCAAACTTTGCCATTTAAAGCACAAGGATAACTAATGCCCATACTCTGCATTTCCTACATCCCATCCTCTCTCCAAAAAAGCTGAGGATAAGTTTTTAATAGCTTACCTGTACTTGCAACATAATAGATTATGAAGTACCTATTACTGGAAACTGACAAGCCTAAAATTAATAAGTTATTATTTTTTAAAAATGTATTAATCTGAAGTTCATTTATGTTTTCAAACAGGAAGGTAGCCTATGGTTGAAAAGTTATTCCTAGTAGGAAAACAGAACACGGAAATGGAATACCATATCACTACCAGTATCAATGTATTTGTAATAAATACAGAATTACCTGCAGTGTTTCATCTTTTGGAGATCTTGAACGCCTCTTTCTTTGAGTTGGTTGATGAGGGTACTCAAACCTGGAAGAAACATTTAAAAAGACATTTTTTGTCAAATAGCTGATGACTAAATCCCCATTATTAAGATACAAGACCTAGCAAGAGTTGTCCATCCCGACAATAAACCTTCTAAAGGTGTTAGCTACACCAAAATACTTCTAAAGTTTCCCTTAAAAATGACAATACTTGAAACAAAAATCAAAATTATCTCTCTAGACAATCCCATCCCTATTGGTTTTGCTTAACTTAATATTAAAGTGATTTAAAAAAGTCCTGACTTTTTTAGCAATCCTGACTTCTGGAGGTCCCTCAGACTTTGTAAAGAAATATGGAATAAACTAGATTAACTGGTTCTGAAGATGGTAAAAGGATATTTTAATTTTTCCTATTTATCTACAGCCATCTTCTGTATCTTGGCCCAGCAGCAAGAGCCTGTGTCCACAAAGCTCTGTGCACTGCTTGCCCACAGAATGCTCCAGGATTGGGGCATTACAGCTTGTCCCTGATACTCACCTGAAACAACGATCAATAATAGTCACCACATCCCCGTGCTTCAGAGGGACAGGCTGCTGAAAACAACTCCCGTTCAGCTTTGTGGGATTTACTGTGCTTAAATTAGTCAATATTGCCTGGAAATAAAACAGACATTTCAGTGGCCTGATGAGACACAGCCAAGCCATGCACATATCACTAAAATATGGACAACTCACCTCCTTGTTTTCATTTAATTCAATTTTGCAGTGTTCTTTGGAGACCTGAGGCAATTGGATGCGAATATCACATTCTGTCCTCCTGTGGATGAACACAGAGTTTGAGTTTCGAGACACACAGAAGACAGAAAAACACAACTGCTACAGAATTAAGTGATTTCCCAGCTTTTCAGCTAATAATTGTACAGCAGCACGATACTTTCACTAGGAAAGCTGATTCAGGACTGAATAATTACACTTATTTAAGCTACCTATTAGTCAGTAAAGTGCTGAACAGATCTAGATTAAAAAAAAGCAAAAACAATTTATTTGAAGCTTATTTATAGCTAAACCACCTAGCCAAGCCTTCACACACACTGCTCAAGTCCATTCATTTTATCTTTTAATGTAAAATTGAGCTCAAAACTCACTCTCACCCAACTCAAGTCAAAGTGAGTTTCAAGACTGAAGGAGGAGGTGTAACTTCTTATTAGTTTTCAATATTAATTCCAGATATTGGAATATTGGAATTTGGTTTTGGAGAATGTAATAAAAATAAAAGATTTAAGAAGAGTACTGATGCAGTGAACGTGGTTGAATAAAAGCCATGAACCTTGCTTCTCTTCACTGGACAATTATCTGTAAACTATCTCTGGATAAAAGAACACCATCACTTGGCTGTCAGCTGTGCATCACTTTCAATCCCTTTCCCCAGATTTCCTTTGGCCAGAAATTTTTTAAATCCTAGTTCTGGCAAAGGAAGCACAAAAAGCAGTAACAAAAATTAAACTTTCTAGTCTTGCAATCAATCTTAATCAAACCCCACACTGCCTCTCCTGAACGTGATCCACAAGTGCAAATAAGTATTAAAAGATGTAATCTGCGTGAGAAATACCACTAATATTATTTCAAGGTATGTAAGCACTGAACTAATTCTCACCTCCCAAACAAACAAGAACTTGCAGTGAGTGGAAAAACAATCCCATCATTCCCATTCCGTTTAATCACCACGATATTCCCAAAGAGTGGCATCTTCAGATGTAAGGGACTTTACCTACAAAAGAAGGTCAGAATTACTCACCCAAGGAGTGCTTTACATATCTATGGAAGTAAATCAATGTAGATTTTTTTTTTAACTTCTGTTCAAGAGACATTTTCCAAGGTACAGCAGAGGAATTTCAGCACCACTACAAAACTGGGAAGTATTTACCATGAGCAACCAGTGTGACCATACAGGGGAAGGGGAAGGCTGTGGACTCATGATCAAACAGGGTTCCAAAGTGTTCACAGCACCCCAGTTACACTTTTAAACACACAATAGGTGTTTGCTACCTATCAGAGCCTTTGCAAAGACTCAGGGCTGACACATGCTATATTCCATCCATAAGCAACTCAGAGCTATTTTCAAGTCACAGAATCCCAGAATTCCAACCAACCCCTGGTTTGGATTGGAAGGGACCTTGGAGATCATCCCAACCCCCTGCCATGGGCAGGGACACCTCCCACCACACCAGGGTGCTCCAAGCCCCATCCAACCTGGCCTTCAACACTGCCAGGCAGGGGCAGCCACAGCTTCTCTGGGCACCCTGGGCCAGGCTCTCACCACCCTCACACCAAACAATTTCCTCCTGATATCCAATCTCAGTCTGTCCTCAGCTGCTCCTCCTCACCTGCACCTAGATATCACCCGTTCTGTCGTGTAGATGGAAATTCTTAGGCTTGATTTAAAGTAAAAAGAGACCAATTGACAACAGCTCCATTCTCCTGAGCAGGGAGGAGGTGGTGGCACACGAACAGTCCCAGGAGAGCTGAGGAGAGGGCTGGAAGTGTGGCTGTGGCTCGGATCTCAGGGCAGTGAAGACAGCAGAGGGGGGGACGGGACAATTGCATCCATGCATGCCCATGCAGAAAAGCAGAAGGAATTGCGTTTAACGTGCAAAAACCCCCCCAAAGCCCCAGCGTGTGCCCAGCCAGGCACTGCTGTTCCCTCACACAGCAGCAGCAGGGGGGTGCAGCCCGCACGTACAGAATGCACTGTGGAGTACCACGCAGCTCAAAGAGCCAATATAAAAGCAAGGTAGCCAAGTGCAGTTAAAAGCGATCCTTCTGAGCTTTGAACGCATTAAAATCCTTGGTGCAAAGGCAGAGCTCAGGACAACCCTGTGGCACCTGGCCAGGCTGCAGGGAACGGCGGCCTCGGCTCCCCTCGCCCACGCAGAGCTCTCCTTGGCCTGTCCACAGCTGCCAGAACCCCCAGGGGACAAACCCCACGGCACCCGAACCCCGCAGCAGCTCAGGTTTACTCACGGTTTCGAGGAATGGGGCGGCCCCAGCCCCGGCGCGGGCAGCAGGCGCCCGCCGAGGGGCA
>VZRW01011564.1:4549-22162 GCA_013398125.1 Aegotheles bennettii | reverse complement strand
TATATTTATATATATTTATACCTGAACAGCGTAGCTGAACCAGTTTATACCAGTAAAACCCATTAAAAGTTGGATTCATTACAGTCTCTACCAGCCTACATCTGACACACAAATATTTTCAAAAGTAAATCTATAGGAGAGGAAAAAAAAAAGACATTTTATTCAAGGTTTAAATTTCCTCTCAGGTTAATTTGTATCTGTGAGCATTTAATTCACCGGGAGTACAAGCTGACAAATACAAGGGCATGTGTGCTAAACTAAAACTGCCAACTTTCAAAATGTGCTGAAAAACAGTTTATTTTAAACCAATCCTTGAAGCTCCTTGCCTGTTGTTTACACATTTTCAACTTATTCAACCAATCAGTGGGTAATTAGGGAAAAGCAACTTCGCTGAGTCCATCGGTATGGATCTCTGAGCCTTTTTGGGACTTAGTGACAATTCCAAAAAGGCTCCAGGGCTGAAGTTTTGAGCCAAGAACAATAAAAATAAAGAGAATTAGAAAAATTAGCATCTTAATTTCTCCTATAAAAACCCTTACGAGAGGTTGTAGTTTCTGAAAAGTGGTTTGGAAGCACTTGAATGAAAGCTGCTTATTTCTCACAGATTTGCACTGCTACTGTTTTTTAACTGGAAGCCTGAGAAAGCACAAGTTCCACTTAAAACTTTTTCCTGATTAGGGCTTTTATATGGTATATAGGTACGAGGTAAATAAGACACTAAATTCAGACAGCAACTTTAGTATTAGTTGAGAACTGAGTTACCTTTGAATACACACACACACGCTCCGCGCAGCTGGAATTTGGCCGGTGGATCCAGAAGATGCAGGAGGGGAATGAACAGAGACACGAGCAGAACGATCACGATAAGCCTTGGTTCTGGAATTGCCCAAATTAAAAAGTTTGGGTAAAATTACACCTGGCAAGTGATGATTAAACTGCTAACTTCTAACAAAGCAGTGTTGATGTGGATGGGATTAGCACTGAGTTCAGTTGTTCCGTCACCACAGGCGAGTTCGCAGTTTGACTTCAGTTATGATTTTTTACTGGGCACTGAAAAATCTATACTACAGGCTACCCACACTGCATAAAGCAACGTCTAGAGAGTAGTAACTCACCTATAGATCTCTGAAAATGTAACATTTTACAATAGACTTCTCTTCAAATGATGGCTTATTACACTGACACAGTATTGCACCTAAGGTTTTTTGAATGCTTGCATTCACCCACAGCCTAATTTTGGCAAATCATTTTACGTGTGAGGAATCTGCAGGAGTTAATGAACAAATATGTTCATTACAAATATGTTTTCAAAAACAGCTTCTATTCACATTTAACAAATACTTTGAAATAATAAATTTCTCTTGCTTCTATATGGTGAGACAACACAGCGTTAACAAATACTAAGGAAAAGAAATTGTGAAAGATCAAACTTCTGCCTGTGATGAGAAGCACTAATATTTTTTAGCAAAAAAAAAATAAAAATAAATCAAAGTTCATCTTGAAAACAAGCTTTCCAATAAGCTGTTTTCATCTGAAGCCTTCAAAGCCATGAAAGATGACCAGAGAGCAAGCTACACGATGTCATGGTGGAATCCATCACACTGCTCACCATCGACAGGTCTGGGTACAAACACTGAAAACCCTCTAAAACCTTGGAACAAAGTTTGTACTCCAGGAAATTCTGCCAACAAATTCAACAGATCACTTGTAATCCTGAAGGTGACCACAGGAGGGGTCTTGCATTGCCCATGCAGTCCTTTTGCACATCTGTTTGTGGAAGGTTTAGTGATCTGTACTGGTGCTCCACCAAATGACCACACACACCAGTGGTACAATCTGAACAATTAAGCAAGCATGCCAAACGAATAGAACGTATAAGCAAATTAGTGATGCATCAAATCATTACTGCATAGAGAGAACAGTGATTAAAAAGAAATGCATCACCAATTCCCACCTAATCCACATCACCCAGGCCCACACTCCAACTGGGAAGCCCCATTGCAGCTGATGCCAAGGAAACTCGGGTAATTGGGAGGGTTCCTATGTGGTGCATCTACCCATAGGTGAGGCTTCGGGCTCAGATACAAAAGGGTCCTGCTTTTGTACTCTTATTCGTGTGGGTGTGCAGGTTCTCATGCTCTCCAAGTTGGTTGCACCCAGAGCATTGGCCAGGTGCCCCAGTGCAGCCAGATGTGAAAGCCATGGAACAGCTGCACACATTTTTCCTGCCTTCTTCCCACGGATGATCATAACAAATACACACTTTATCAAATACACTTTATCAAAGACACACTTTTTCATGTTTCTCATGGTCGTGAGCAGGGATCAACTCTCAGTTAGGTTCTCATCCACTACATCTGTACCCCTGTTTATGACCTGGGCAAGACTCTCCCGTATGCAGCAAATTACTCCAACCTCTGCTCAAGTACACAATACTCTAACAAGGGAAGGAAACCAATCCGTGTGCTGCTTCCTTGGAAACAGCTTGAACTTGATCCATCGGCTACCACGTGGTTACCACAAAAATCTCAACTAGAAAATGTGTATAACACATTTTGAAGCAAAATAACATCAGAGCAAGAAAAAATACTAAAAAATACAGTACCAGTGTCTGCCAGCCACCAGGAACACGATCTTCTGCCACAGGAGAGCAGGAGAGGGAGCCCCTCTGGTTGCTCCCTCGCTGCCTGTGATACAGAAACACAAAAGCTGGAGCCCACAGCCTGTTCTGCTGGGATCAGATCACAGCCACCACCAGCACAAACCAAGCTTCAGCATCTGATACTATTGCAACCCTGCTAAATAATTCCTTCTTCAAGCTCTTCTGCCTGGTGTTGTTTGGCTTCCTTTGTGTCTACCCAACTGGCATGAAATCACAGCCTAGGTCTTTTGTTCAATGTCTATTAATAGTTTGTGTGACATTGATGGAAACACTGGAGCAATTTCTAATGTGGTGGAAACGGGTGAAGAGAGAAAAATATTATTAGTTGTGAAAAGAATTTCCTTGGCAAAGTCTCAACCTGATCATAATTTAGCAATTCTCCCACTCCGTGCAAAGTAGCACAGAAAATGTATAGGAGTCATTAGAAGAAAGCTCGTATTAAACCACCTAAATTACAACCTAATCCTTTAATACCTACGATGAAGAACACTCACAGTGAAGTTCAATTGCCTGAAAAATTCTCAATTCTCTGAACTATTTCTCTGTTAAGGAAAGCAGAGCTCAGACTTGACGTATACGCCCTGCACAGAACAAATATGGCTTTGATCTTGTTTAGTTTATATTGTTTCATTAGCCTATTAAAATAAATACATTTCAGGAACAGTTTACAATGGCAGTGTGTTTTTTTCTAGAAGCTGAAACCTAAAAACAAAACCACCATCAGCATCTCAAGGTACAAAAGGCAAAACTCGATAAAGAAGCACAAGGTCTTTGTGGTATTTCTTTGTCATGTTTAGAAGTAGGAAAAAAAACCCATGCACATCCTTCCCAGAAAGAAAAATTAATCACTGGAGAAGTGCACGATGCTAAATTTTAGTTCCTACGTGTAACTTAATAGAAGCTTTTATATATAACAGGAGTGCAAAAGATCCAGGCTTCACACTTTGTGTAGTTGTATTATTGCTGCATTCCAGTGAAGTCTTACGATTCTTCTGTTTGTTACAGATCTGTCATTAAAATGTGACAGAGTGGAGAACAGAGGGTCCCTGTCATGAGAAAAACACTCATTGGTTCCTAGTTATACTGTCACCTTCTCCCTGAAATCTGATTGGGGATGTTGAAGGCAAATACAAAAACTTTGTTATCGATACAGTACCTAACCAGCCATATGTCAGCAGCTCTGAGGAGTTGAGGAGCATGTGATCCCAAGTCCTTTCTACAACTTTTAGATTATTTGTTGTTAATAAACCCACTTTTGGGTTTGTTTTTTGGGGTTTTTTTTTTGCCTGTATGTTAGCAAAGATGCTTGTTTTATTGCTGATTTTTAACACAGGAACAGGCTATGATGAATGCTGGGAGAAGGTCACTGTTTGTCTCGTGCTCTGTAATCCCCATTATTGAGCTTCAATAATCTAAAATTGATGATCCTACTGTACTGCTAGACAGAACCTTATTACACTAGAAACTGTGCAGATCTGCAGTCATCAATAATTACAATTACCAATAATTATTTAAATTAGGCAGTGATTAATGAATAACTGATTACTCCTTGAGATTCTTCTGTTTTCTGAAACCACACAAAGGCACCTGTCTGTCCTCACAAACTTCCAGTGGGCTCACGAGCTGTGCTTCTTGATACCCACTGAAAGTTTATGATCCAATCACACAAAATGTTTGCTCACACACAATTATTAAAAATACCCCAAACTAATAGCTTTTACATGCAATGAAAAAGATGATTACTCTTAACCAGGTACTATTTAGTGTCACAGGAAGACACAGTGGTATTTTCCCAAACACCGATTTCCTAAAGGCTCCTGAATTTCAGTGTGGTGTATCCCTGTATTTAAAACCTCTTTATTAGTAAATCTACCTTTCCAGTGAAGCGAAGGCACCTCTTCAGGATGCACAGGCTTGATACCTTTATAAAGCAAAACTTCAGTTACTGGCAAGTACACTCCTATGGTTAGTCCTGGGTGGTTCAGTGTGTGCTGGAAGCAGCGTGGTCACCGAGTGCAAATACTCACGTGTTAGAACAAGGCATTTGATAATCCAAAACCAGAGTTCTGTCACAGGTTAACACACAGTGCACAAGGCAGACACGTGGATAAAATAATCACAAAGCTACCCACACTGAAAAGGCACCTGCCAGATGTCAGGTGTTTGGTGTTCCAGGTGAAACAGGGCTGAAGAGGCCAAACACAGAGATACCTGTTCATCAAACCATCCCTGACAAACACCACTCAGCCCTTCCAAACCTCAGTGATATTCACCTGCCTTCAGGATGGCAGCCCTGGAGCAGTTACTGCTGACTTACACCAATCTCCCCTGACTCTTGTCACCACAGCACACCATCAGGATCACTTTTGGCACACAAGGTCCAGCGTAAAGCCTGTTGAAATTAATGAAAGAATTGCTGTCAACCAGAGCAGGCTTTCAATTAATGGCAGGTGATGTAGTTGAAAATTAAGCTACTACTTTTATTTTTAGTATAATGCTGCAGTGTGCCACAGAATTATTAAAGCCTGCATAAAACAGAAAGGTTTCGTGTGCTGTGGGTGAGCTCCCTCCCCTCTCACTAACCTCCCCATTTCATGAGTTCCTGTCCCCCTTGGAGACCAAAACCACTCCTTACTTACCCACACAGCCTGGGCAGACCTGGCCTTTCCATAACTGTCATGACTTTATATGCACTTTATATGCACGATACTTCAGTTACGACATGAATCTGAATGTTACTTCCAAAGAGATAAGCACTGAAAAAATATCTATCTAGATAATGGATTTCAACTCCTTTAGAATGCTTAATTTAAATGAACACACAGTACAGGAATGAAATTCAAAGATTTAAAGGAAGTAATACAGTTTGAGAATAAAAACGCAGCTTTGTTCTTGCATCAGAATGTATTAGATCTTGCAATTTGCATATACAAATAATTCAGCAACATTCACCGGCATTAAAAACACAGCAAGAACAAATTATAAATGTAATAAAAGAAAATAATAATAGCTGAAACTGTATAGTACATACATATATTATAAAGATTTGACAAATTAAATACAATTTGGTTATACAGAAAAGTTTCAACAACTTTACATTAAAAATGGTACTTGGGGGAAATGAAAACATTTCAAAATACTGAACACAGGTGGTCAGGCTCCCTTTAAAAGTTTAAAAAACTGATACGTAAAAATACCCTAAAAAACACTGGTAATTACAGTATGCATTCTTCATTAAGGCCCAATTCAGCAAAGCACTTAAGGGATTGCTTCAGGAACAAAGAACCTGTGGAACTTCAATGTTTCATGGAATAGAGATGGCGTAAAGCAAATGCTTAAATGCTGAGGTGAACTGGAACCTGTCTTAACACATGAGAACAGACAGTCGAGTCACATAGTGACCAAAACCACGTACAGATCAGAATGTACAACTTCTAATCAACTATTTGGCATTTGAAAGTAACTCCATGCAACACAGGAAAATGTAAAAGAAAATTCATATATATCTATATCAAGATAGAGCTCCCCAGTTCCCAGGCTGCTGCCGTGAGCAGCCCGGTGGCTAAACACAAGACCTGGAAAGCAAGCTTCTCAAATTATAAAAAAAAGTCATTATGTAGCTTGTCTTGTGACTTCTGAAATATATTATAGGTATTTCTGTTTCTTCCTAGATATCTTAATATAGCTAGCAACTAAAATCTGAGTACCCACTTAGTATTTGATGTCTCAGCTGAACTCCACCTCCCCACGTGCTCTAAGCGCTGCCTGTGCCCCGCAGAAGGATCCCTTGCAGTAAAGCCTGTGGGCAGGTGGAGTTCTGGGGCAGCTCCTGCCACTGTCAGGGGGCCACAGGTCCCCACTAACGTCACACCCCATTGCCACTTGCTTCCTGAGGCACCTCCTGATCCCAGCTTTTATTTAAGGGACCAAAAAGGCTGTCCAACAGACAAACCATGTTTGAAACGTAGGCTAAATGTTGGGAAGATCCTGACGTTGGGATCTAACAGGACCACAAAATATGCTGCTTTGGAAAATGGTGGGAATTTCTTTGCATTAGTTCCTAACATCATTTAACCTCTCCCTGTGCTACAAATGAGCATACCAAAACCCCCGCTGGGTTGGTTTCCATACTGAATTTATTGGATGGCTTTTAAAAAAATCTGATAAAGTTTCAGCATGCAGTAGTAATGTAAACTTAGCATTCGTTTTTGTTGCTCAACACTTTCTGCAGCTTGAGTGTATATCTCCCACAGCGACTCACACCAAAGGTTTAGTCTTTAAACAATCTTTTCTAAGTGCATAATTTACTGTACAAATAAATACAGAAGTGGGAAGACGAGAAGCAGCAAATGGCAGTGTTTGGAGCAGTGTGCTTAGGAATTTCTAAACTGCACCTCTTCCACTCAGTGTGACACGAACAGAGAGGCACCAACACCTTCCCCTTCCCTTGCATTGGTACAAAGTATAATGCTATTTATTATTGGGGATGAAAAACGGTCATGGGATAAAATAGTGCAAGAACAACAGTGAAACGATCGGTGTAAGTCGCTGATTTTAAATAAGGCTTTTATGCTTGCATTGAAAAAACCCAACCAACCGGACGAGACAGAACTATTGCATATTAGTTATGTAATTAAAGTACAGATTCGCCTAGTTTGTGCTCATTAATTCATATTTGCATTTTAAAGAGTGGAAAAGATATGCTTTTTAATTATTCAACATTCGGATGCCCGGTGATTTTTGGATTTTCTAACCCCCAAGCATATCCTGTTCAGGGCTACCATAAAGACTTTTACAGTTTATCTCACCAATTATATTATCAGCAGTAATCTCATTAAAATATATCTATATACACAATCACTTACCCCTTTTAGATATAGGAATCATTCCTTTTTGATAATATACATGGGAAGGTAAGGACACAGAGGAAGGAGCTTTCTGTTACGATGCCAGCATTACACTGTCAGTAAAATGCTTTTTTCATTATTTTAGCAAATACTGTTTATTATTCCGTTGAGTCAAATGAAAGAATAAGAGTTCATCTCTTTTGCCTTTTCTCAAAGAAGTGGGAAATTATGCACGTGTATATAGAGAAGCTTTAAATCCATTTCTGACAATGGCTGTAAAGCCTCTTCAAGTAGACACGTTCAGGTGCTGCAAAATATACTCTTCTGATATGCAAAATATTCTCAAAATAGTGGTAAACTCCCATCATCGTCTCTCTAAATTGATTTAAGCTGGTGCAGTATTTAGGAAAGAACAAAATAAATGGACTTTGAAAGCTATATTAAACCAAACATTCACATCTGTATCTAAACTGATTATATCTTAGTGACAGCAAGACTCAAAACAGAGCTACCATCAAGCTGGAAGTCCCTAAAAGCAGCCTTTAAAGGCAGCTCTGCTTTTCAGTTGGACTGTGCAGTATCACACATGAAGGGCCATATTCTGATACCTTTAATATTTTTATTAATAGCTTTTATTAATAGCACTTCACCCAGTCTCTTCACCTTCAACGAGACCATCTGTGAAATTAATTACAGGTAAGCATGAGCAGGTTATCAGAATGTGTCCCCAAATAAATACCTATTTCCATAGTGAAGGAAGGTTTATGGCCAAAACATGTTTAGTTTAAACCTATGTACCACAATTCACTTTTTTTTTGTATGAAATGTAAATCACCTGTGTAAAGTTTCAAGAATTGGGAGATAATGTTATTGAAAAATATTTATAAGTGGAAAAATTCAAAGAAATAGACCCTCAATAATTAATTTACTGTTACTTAGAATAAAGATTTCTATACCATCTTATAGTGATATACTGTATATGAACATTATACTTTGCTTTAGAAGATATATATATTTAAGAAATAACTTTATACAGCAAATGCAACTTTTAGAGCAAACACATGGTCCTATTTACAGTAAAGTCAACCATCAAAATGACATGGAATAAATTAAGGGAATATACAACTATTTATACAGACAAATTAAAAAATAAGGCAGGAATTTTCATTTGAAATTAGCATAATCCGAAAAGATGTCGATGAAATCTTGTACCACTCTGTAGCAGAATTCATACTGCTCCTGAAAAACAACAAAAAGAGATCAAAAGGTGCTTTGGCTGCATCGTACAATCACACTGGAGAAAACCATCCTTGTGCAAATCCTTGTGGGAAATGCAACACGTTCTAACTCGGACCATTGCTTGGAGCAGAGGCTGAGGACTGGTCTGGTCTGATTTTCATTTATGTGCTGATTTTTTAAAATTAAAGCCATTTAATTTAAAAACCTAACTTTTGTCAAATACAGGCTGATACTTGCTTCTCAGTTAGAATGATTTCTAGGTGGTATCTCTTAAAATGAATCAATTCTTGGACCTGTCTTCTCCCTTAAATTCAGCAGCTTCCTGTGCCTGGCTGCTGCCCAGCTCCGCTGGAGCAGGTAACTCCTCCTGTGTGCTCACCTGAGCTTTACAACACAAACCAAGTGACCACAGAATGTCTGACAACGTAACTTTAAATGCACAGAACATTAAAAATCTTCCACACTCCTTTCTCAGAAACAGAGTTCCCCTTGCAAAGGCTGGCTGCAATTATCCATGCCACGTTAGCCTGCTGGCTGGTCCTCTGCATCCTAACGATGGGACACGTCCTGACCTTCCAGGCATGCCCACACGCCTTGGACATGATTTGCTGGATTACAAAATCTGTAACAACACTGATAATAAACGGAATTGGCATCTGGATTCACTCCTGCTGGAAAGTGGAGTTTAGCAGAAGCCTTCCCGCAGGCTCAGCTGGGAATATCTGTGGCAATCACACCCTTAACTAATGACATTAAACCACAGAGCCAGCACTCCGAGAGAACTATTCCATCCCTGTCTCAGCATGACTGTGGATAATCCAGTTCTACCCCTTCAATCCATTCCTTCCTATCTTAGCACAGAGAAAACACCTACCTGAAAAGGGGGTTTTGA
Organism: Aegotheles bennettii; assembly: GCA_013398125.1. Classification (NCBI taxonomy): domain Eukaryota; kingdom Metazoa; phylum Chordata; class Aves; order Caprimulgiformes; family Aegothelidae; genus Aegotheles; species Aegotheles bennettii. The sequence continues at coordinate 12,522 of VZRW01011564.1, read as the reverse complement.
GACAATTGTTTCTAAAGAAGTTTCAAATTACTGAATATAAAAATACAAAATATCAGCACTTCAATCTATCTTCCAAAAACACAAGTCTCAAGAAAACTTTTTAATATTTAATCAACAGGGAAAAGTGTGGACAAAGCTCCACAGATTACTTGTACATGGCTTTAAACAATCTAAAGATATTTCTCCCTTCCAGTGACCAACTGCAAGATATGAAAGCATCATTTATTATTATTATTATTACTATTATTATTATTCCTCAAAGTGATTTGGTGGAAGGTGCAATTATTTTAATGACCCTTATAATCTAAGCCATTTCTTAAACAGATGTATTAATGTAAGGACAAACTAAAGCAAGACTACATATGAGGCTGTAGTACATACAAGAAACCAAAATCAACTGCTCTGCCTCCCTGTCCTCCTTTAAGCCCAGACATTTTAAGGTAAGAAAGAACAACAACTGATACATAGCTTAAAAGGCATTTAATTAAGATGATGTGTCAGCTGCAACACTTAAAAAGACTTTGGTTTAACAGTCTCCAGTTCCTAAAAGACATAGAATGTTCACCCAGGTTGTATTTTTAGAAATGCTAAAAACATAATAAAATTCTGATAACACCTTGTACACACACAGCCATCATACATAATTCATTTCAACCTGCAGAAGTATCCTTTGTTCTCCTCCTGCAAGGATGTTTACAAACACACATCCTCTGACAAAGATCTGGGTTGTTAAATACCATACCTGTGTTTGCACCATGTGTGGCCTTTGCAGTCTTAAGCTCTTCACAGCTTGAAACACATCTAAGAGCCCTTCAGCCTTCACTCGTTCCAGAATATTGCTGAGTGCAATGAAGGTCCCTGTTCTCCCCGCGCCAGCACTGCAACACAAACACATCTGCTTGATACAGTAGGACAAAAACGTTAAAAGAGAAGTAATAGTGAGAGAGAATCAGCAAATGCTGCTATTAGCCAACTCCTACTCATTGTTTGTGCTCAGTTTGTCACGTCGGCTGTGCTAGAAGGAGCCAGAATTAATGGAAATAAACTGGGAGCCAATAAAGGCTCATCAGTGACAGCTTCTGTACGAAGGTAGGAGATCCCGACTGGCTGCGGCAGCACATGGACACCCTCAGCCAAAGCCTGAAGCTCAGATAAGGAACTGGCAAAGCTGCTACTCCAGCCTGCATCGTCTCCAGCAAAGGCAACTTCCAGTGCTCCCAGGCTCTGCTCATGGTTTTACTCTTGATGGGGCAGAACACAACCTTCAGTCACCAAGCTTGGTTGCAAAGAAGCACTGTGCAATCAAACCCACGTTTTTAGGTTGTGATTTGTACTTATGCGTGGTGGAGATACGAAAGCATCATTTTTTATTATTATCATTATTATTATTCCTCCAAAACAATTTGATGGAAGGTGCAATTATTTTAATGACCCTTACAATCTAAGCCATTTCTTAAACAGATGTAGTAATGTAAGGACAAACTAAAGCAAGACTACATATGAGTACATACAAGAAACCAAAATCAATTGTTCTGCCTCTCTGTCCTCTATGCAACCTCCTGTGCTCCCAAGTAACAGTAGCTTCTTTTTTTTTTGGTATGACTCAGTATATTTCATCCTTATATCTGTTTCAGATCAGAATTCCATGGAACCAAAAAATAATTCAGTAATTATGATCTGATTTATTATGCCTGAGTCTAGAGAGAAAAAAAAAATTAAAAAGGATTATTTTCTCTTTCCCTATCACTCTAATTAGGGACTGTTTGACACTAAAAAATTCAGTGCAAGAAATCACAGTGTTTAGCAAAACTCAGGTGCACAATTATAAAACCACAAATTAATAATGCACTTGTTTACTCCCAGCCATTAAGTGTATGATAATTTAGCAAAAGATAAGCCAAAAATCCTTTATGTGACCCTAGTTGTTGTTTTTTTCCTATCTTTTTTCTTGTATTAATTTTTATTTATTTGTTAAAGGATGCTGTCTGCTCCCTCACAAAGAAAAACTGCTGCAAAAGCAACCAGACCAGGGCAAAAGCTCTTCCAGTGGGAAGAGGTGGCGAGTCCTACCTGCAGTGCACCGTGATGGGGTGATTGCCTGTTTGCTGCTGCTGCTTCTGGACAGCTGCAATCAGGTCGATCATCCCCTTCCCTTCTGCAGGAATCCCGATCTCCGGCCACCCGTGGAAGTGGAACTGCCGAACGAGCCTGCTCTGCTTCTCCTGGTTCCCCTGCGTGCAGGAAAACACCACATTTATCCAGTTGTTAACTTCAAAATGGAAGCACACTTCTTACCTTCAACGTTCATAGCATAAATTTTTCACCACTATAGCAGAGGGGGCTGTTTGCAACTGTGCCCATAATATATGGGTCATGCAGACCCCAGAGTTCTGTTCCTAAATTCCCCATTCCTGACCATTAGACCATTATTCACAAAACACATTAAAAAAAACCAAAACAAAACTTCACACCCCCCACTGTGATCAAGGACGTGTTTTACTGACCCAAATTTTCATGGGGCTTTAAGCAAAAATGTTTCACTTAAGCTTCCTCCTGAATGACACAATGTCAGGTGATGATAAACCTTATTTATTTTTAGATATAAATGATAGCATTTATGTTACCTAATCACATTTCTAAATGCTTCCAAATGCAAAAACCCCTCATGTCATTTAAAAACATTACCTGATTGTATGTCACTAGGAAGTCCCTTACGCTTATGGCATCTATCAGACTGTCACTCTTTATTTCTACGGTGATTTCTCCATGAGTCACAGAGCCCTCTGATGGCCAGTACTGGCAGCATTTCTCCTGCAAAATTGAGAGAGAATTGTAAACATTCCTTGAAATTTTTTCCAGTTATCTATGTTGTCATGAATCATTGAGGTAGGCTGTGGCATACAGCGGAATAAACCTGTGCTGAGCACTTCGGAATGAAAAGGCTGATAACCAAGAACACAGTAATAAATATCTAATATTATATAATATAGAAATATATATTATGATTTTCTATATGTAATATAAATAGATATATTATCTTTATATATTTATATTATCTATATATATTATATTATTTATATATAAATATATATTATTTTTATATATAATATACATAATGTATATCTATAAATAATATATCATATCATATATAATATATAATATAAACCATTCTGTTGAAAAGTGCTTAGGAGCCACAGATGGCAAATATCGCTTTAAAACAGATAAGAATAAAATAAATAACTCCCTTCATTAATTAATGATGTGCTAGGAGAGGTTCAGAATAAGCCACTGGAGCTTACACTGGTAGAACAGGGAGGGAAATTTTCACAAAAGCTTTGTCCAGCTGTTCTCAAATCCCAAACCACTGTTCTATGTCAGGCAGCCCTATAAATTTTGTGCTTTTAATGTGAACCATGCCCTTTCACAAACTGCAGTTTTTAGTGGTTTTGGTGGGGTTTCTGACAATTCAAGCAGCAACATTGGCCCACAGCAAGTCAGAAAACAAGAGCTCATTTTAGGAGAGGTAAAAGATCTCATGTAGGATCTGTAGGCTACACATCTCATATTAACACTTGGTTTTGGAGGTGTTGGCAGCAGGTGCTTTGCTCTGGAGCTGCTGGCTGTGGGACACGTACCTGCTCCCTCTCCTGCACTTCTGTGAGCATCACGATGGTGTGGCACTTCCACTCCCACACCATCCGCCAGAAGTCCTCCACCGTGTGTGGGAGTGGTCCCTGGGTGGCAATGAAGTAATCCTTCTGGCGGTAGCCCTGCGGAGACACAGGAGGCATCTGTGCTGTGACTGGAGAGGGATGGGTGGTGGCAGTCAGAGAGGACATCACTGCTGAAACTGGTGCTCCCCCTGTGCCTGGCAATGCCATGGCTACTGCACATCTGGTGATGCTGAGCCCACCCGATTCTTGTCCCCCGAATTCCCAATTCCGAGTTGTATTTTATGACTTTTTACAGTCACAGAATCATAGAATCATTATGGTTGGAAGGGACCTCCAGGGTCATCAAGTCCAACCTTTATCCCATCATATTCCAAACCATTGGACCATCAGACCATGGCCTCAAGTGCCTCATCAACCCGTTTTTTGAACACCCCCAGGGACGGGGACTCCACCACCTCCCTGGGCAGCCCATTCCAGTGCCCAACCCCCCTCTCAGAAAAGAACTTCTTCCTAATCTCCAACCTAAACTTCCCCTGATAGAACTTGAGGCCATTTCCTGTCATCCTGTCATCCGCAATTCGGGAGAAGAGACCAACACCAGCCTCACTACAACCTGCTTTTAGGCAGTTGTAGAGGGCAATAAGGTCTCCTCTCAGTCTCCTCTTCTCCAGGCTAAAGGGATGAAATTCTCCAGTAATGGGTAACTGGAAGGATTTCACAATGAGATTCCTTCCCTGTGAGGGTGATTGGGTGTGGGAATGGGCTGCCCAGGGAGGTGGTGGAGTCACCATCCCTGGAGGTGTTCAAGAGGCATCTGGATGTGGTGCTGGGTGATGTGGATGAGTGGGGATGGAGGTGGGGGTTGGACTGAATGAGCTTGAAGGTCTCTTCCAACCTCGATGATTCTGTGATTCCAACAACTGCAGCGATCAGCTTTACTCCAGAATGAACATTTAACTCAGTTTTTGAGCTGCAGCTCTGTTTACATCCTGATGTGACCTTCACAGCTGTAGCACCCACAACCCTCAGTCACTAATGGGGTTTTACTGCTTAAGGATATAATTGATTCTCATATTTACATAAAAACAAGCCACAGTGGAAGGTGTTGCCCAGGTTCCAACAGGAAGGTGGCAACCAAGTCAGGAATTAATGCAGGTCTGTCCAGGTAAACCCTGGCTCCCAAACACTACGATAGCCTTTCCCTGGACTAAATAGGGACTTTTTATTATTTCCTTTTTAAGTCAAAGAGCACATATTCATATCCATCAACCTGAATGCAGATAATGGAACTGTTGGATGGTAGTTGTATAGCTAATTTGTTTTGCTGCCTGTCTGTTAGAATTTAACAAAAACCTTAGTTTATAACTCTCACAACAGGAATGTTTAAATTACACAATCACTTAAAAGAAAACTGAAAACACCAGGTAAGAAATTTATCTGGAATACATAAGCCAAACCTAAACAAGAAAGCTCACGTTCTTCCTAAGCCAAGTTGATTTTATCTCTTTACAAAGATCTATGAGCAGCAGCAAAATATTTGACTGGCAATTGAAATACACAACAATTCTTTATACATACATCTATGAAGGAAGCATTGATGTAGTCTGTATACTCCTGCCCTCTTTTCATTGAGAGAATCACTCTATTAAAATCATCTGGAGAAAGAAAAAGAAGTCCAGTCTTACTTTTGGTAACTGTACATTGATGGAGAGAACAAAACTGACAAAATCTTTGGTCTGAAAGCCAAGGTGTCTCGAAGATCTTATCCAAGATTTACTAAGTGTGTGGAGGAGGGCACTAGTTCTGCTGTTGTCTTTCCATTCCCACGGGGTATGGAAAGGGCTCAGACTTTCATTCTCAGGTGCAGAGATTACAGTGCTGTTCCAGCCCACGCAGGAAATCCCACGGAAACTGGTGGTTTAAAAGGTGAAACTGCTGAATTATTTAACTCAGTCCTGAAAAATACCTGATCGTGATACATTTTACACTGATAAAGTAAAAAACAAGCCATGAAATTGTTTGCAGGCACTTTATAAGGGCATTACACTTTATAAGGGCATTACACTTTATAAGGGCATTACACTTTATAAGGAGAGGATAGTGCTGTCTGTGCCATTAGGTTCTCTAGAAACTTTATAGCAGACATGTCTGCAAAAGGGATGACAAAACCAAAGGGAAAGCCAATGGAAACACCCAAAAAAAAAAAGGAAAGCCAATGGAAACACCCAAAAAAAAAAAAAAAGGAAAACAAATGGAAACACCGAAAAAAAAGGAAAGCAAATGGAAACACCCAAAAAAATGTGTTCCAGTTATAAATAAAGCAAAACCCAAAATTACCACTTTGGAGAGTACAACGACTTTTGAAAGTATTTGAATTTTACAGGCAGAGAAGTTAAAACTTTCTCTCTCAGACACAGGCAGTAACAATTTGCAGAATTCTAGTTTCCAAACCCATGAGGGCACCTCTGTTCTTGAGCTGTCCCACCAGGCTGTGTCCTGTTATCAACACACACATAACGTGCACACAACCCCCTTAGGATAACCATGAATTTACAGCACTTATTTCTCTCTATGAAAAGTTGATCTCTTACATGGGATAATCTGGATGACTCTGGCTTTCTTCATATTTGCTGGGAGATTGCCAGTTCTCATGTTTTCTTTCATTATTCGAACGTTTGTCAGCTTCTGCAATAAAACACACAAATGAGGGATGAGAACTCCTCGGAACAGAATTGATTCATGCTCACTGCAACCTGTACTCAGGGGGTTCCCAAGTGTCTTGATAGGGTACAGGAACAACCTGGCCAAAGTGAGACTTTTCACAAAAGCCACTTCTTTGTCCTGTCTATAAAAAATAAATTCAGAATAAAAGTTTTGTAATTTTTTCATAACGATGAATATTTAAGAATCTGAACACACTCTCAAGGCAGGTCAATAAAGTTCAAGGGCTGTAAAATCACAACAGATTTTTGGGTCTGTTTGGTTTGGGGTTTTTTTTGTTTTTGTTTTTTGGAGATGCTTCTGGACTGCCTGAGCATGGCTTTCCAAAGTGTGACAATATCCATTCCCTTTGAAGTGTCTACATTCCTTAAATATGACCATTGGAAATTCATAAAATTAGCCACTTTTGAAAATACCTTTTGGTAAAAAGGTCTGCATGCCACTTTATCAAATTAAGTTGATGTTTTTCTTCCCAGCAGCAGCAGCCTGAGGAGCACATGTGGCCACTGTGCATCTCCAGCAACCACAGCCCTGGATGGGGAGCACTGCTGACAGGCACCCCAGCCAGCCTGGCATGGCAGGAACAGCCTCTGCACATTGTACTGAGAAAATGCTTTTATATACTCCATTTTCTTTGTTTATTTTATTATTTCCAGCTTTTGCTAGTGAAGGGACCGATTCCCCTATCAGTTGTGCAGATGCCCTGACAGCATGCCCAGGACACAGCAAACAAACACTGCTCTTATCCCACTAATATTATTTTATAGTATACATTACACACCCACAAGGATCATGCAAGGTAAAGCAACAGCAATAAGCTGCTTCTGCTGGGGTGACACCACATAATCATCTTAGTTACAGAGTGCATTTCAGCAACTATTTAATATAAATTCAATTTACATGAAAATTAATTTAATTTCCAGACTGTGATCAGATTGTCAGACACTTTGCTGTATTTGCCAGGCACTGAGTAAATCTCAATTCCAGTAAAATAGGAGCACATCTCAGTTCCAGTAGAAGACAAACTACTAAAAAGAAATCCCCACCTCTGAGAAGCCACTTTTTATCTGCTCTGCGATAGCGTGGTTCAACAGACTTTATGTCAGAGCCTCTCACACCAGTTACAACAGAGCTCTGCTCTTTTCTTGGTGTAGGTGGGCTCAGTGCTCAGGGGCCACCTGAAATGCTTTTCCAAATACAAAGCAGAACTAAACGCTGCCCTCTGCACTGTAATGCAGTCCTGCTGGCATAGTGGACAGCAAAAACAAGCTGAGGAATTCTGGAAAAAATAGAATACTTGATGTTTTCCTTTGTGTTCTTCCCTCACACAGACCAATACTTCTGATTTTTGAACTTGTTGCTATATCATCAGACTTATTTTTACACCATTTTCTTTTCCCAGTTGACAATTTCTGATTAAATTAATCCTTTAGAGGAAAGAGAGAACTCCAGTTAACACCAATGTCATTTAATGTTTAGACCTCTCTATATATATAATAAGAATATATATATAATAAGAATATATATATAATAAGAATAAATATATATATAATAAGAATAAATATATAATAAGAATAA
>VZRW01011562.1:129101-183020 GCA_013398125.1 Aegotheles bennettii | reverse complement strand
GTCACAGAAGAGAATGGTGGCTTGTAAGAGAATTTACTGATATAATTTTTTGGATCACCACTTGTGTGTAGCTCTGCCATCCAAGTACTGAAAACTCATCAGGGTGGCCTGTGTGAATGGAGGATTCCTAACTTTTATGGGGGCTGGTAGAAATGATATTTTCTGTTTGCTAATTTATTCTGTAATTCTTTCCACTCCTTTCCCCTCTTCTCCCCAAGGCATTTTCCAATTTGACAAGACTATGTACCTCTTTTAGGTCAATTTTTGAAAAAAGAATCAATCTTCAAGAAATGCTTAGAGTTTGGGACATAGACCTTTCAGTATTTCAGTCTTCTTCATGAATCTCAATCTTTGGTGCTTGGCCTGTGAAATATGAAGTTTTACCTTTTTCCCCTGTATATCAGCCCTATTTCCCCCCCAAAAAATATTTTTCTAGCACTATCACCCCCCCCCCAAAAAAAAGAAAACTATATTTGTTCCCAATTTCTGAGGCTTTACAGTTATAAAAATTCTCTTTTTGTAAACAACCTGTTCTTTTTCTGCTCTCTTCTTCTTCTTCTTCTTCAGACATGCAGGAACCACTCCCCTCTCCTTCCATGTGAGCAAGGTGAAATAAGTATGCAATAGAAGATACTCAGATGACACAAAGATTCAGACAGTTCATTAGATCTAACAGAAATTCAGAAGTTCTGCAAATATAGATTCCCCGGATCCAATCCTGGCGCAGTCTCTGATGCCATTGCTGTGAATAACCATCTGATATATACTGGTAGCAGCAAAAAATTTTTGTAATCACAAATACTAAATCAGGAAATGCAGCTCATGAAGTGGCTTGATGCAGGCATTTTCTTCAAACTATAACCTTCATTGCCCTGTTCTGGATTTGATTTCCAGTCTGCTACCATGTCAGAGAGTTGCAGACTTGCATCATTGTTTTATTTTATTAGTCTATGGTAAATCTTTTCCTGAAACAGGAAGCAAGTCCTGAGAAATAATCTTTCCTGCTTAAATCAGTCAGTATTTGCAATGTACATCCAGTTTATTGTGGATAAAGAGCAAACGTTGCATGCAATAACAGGAATATTCAAATGAAGAAGGCTTGAAATAGCTGAAAAAAAGTCTTGGAAATCATAAGATATCATCTTTGATATGATAATTTTCCACAAACCCTTGTGTGTTTTAGTGTTCTAAATACATTATTAAAACCCTAGTTTTGAGTTCTTCATTCCCAAATTCCATCTTGATTTTATATTATGGTACAATATAGGTATTATAGTGCAGTATACATAACTCATGATGCAGTATACATATTCATAGTAGCAGCTATGTGTGAGGAAGTTAAAAAAGGATTACTCTTCCGTACTGTCAGATACCTTTCTGTTGCCCTTTGTCAAAGCAGCTGCGGAGGTGAGACTGTAACTAGCAAGTTTACTCAGAGTTGTAATTACCCATTGAAATCAGTGGTGTAGTACTACTACAGTATGAGATCTTCAATTTCCAAATCTATGCCACCTAAACACCCCCCAATCTCTAAAACTACGTTTAGTAACCTTAAAGAAATGGGCATGGTTGTCTTTAAAAAGAGATAAGCATTGCAACACACATAACATTTGTCCCTAAAATGTGCAGATTGTTCCTCCTATTATGAATGTATTTATTGCTGATTAAATACACAATTCTCAGTAAGAATGCACATTGTTATTGCTTCCCTTCATAAAAGATAGCACGATCATATTTGGTCTGGGTTTTCAAACATCCTGCCTTTACATCTTCTGGAAACAGTAGCTTCTGGCTTCTGACAGTGTAGCATTGCATGGAATAGCTGTACAGATTTCCTTTCTTCCCTTTTCCCCCCAGTTAGCTGGTTTCACTCTGGTTTTTGGTCCTATCACCTTGAAAGAGAATGTTAAAGAATATAAACCAGAAAGTTGAAGGTATTAGGAGAACTCTCGCTTTCTTTCTTTAGTATCTCTGGTGTTTAGCAATTTTTTCATAAGTTCTGTTTCATTTCCTTATTTTTTATGAATGAAGAGCATTTAAAGCTATTTCTTGGTATTAATATATGCAGTTATTTTATTGATGTAGTCTTATATCTCTAACAAGAATGATTTGTAATAAGTGGTGCTTAGCAAAATGTTCAACAAAACTGCATGGAGTTTTAAGCTTTTGTATGTTTGCCAATGAAGCAAAACCAGACAATTTCAGTCATGATACAGAGAGTTGGGGTTGATCAGCCTGGAGAAGAGAAGGCTCTGGGGAGACCTTATAGCAGCCTTCCAGTACCTGAAGGGGCCTGCAGGAAAGCTGGAGAGGGACTTTTTACCAGGGTATGCAGTGGTAGTATAAGGGGGAAGGGTTTCAAACTGAAAGAGTGTACATTTAGATTACATATTAGGAAGAAATTCTTTTCTGTGAGGGTGGTGAGACTCTGGCAACACAGGCTGCCCAGAGAAGCTGTGGCTGCCCCCTCCCTGGCAGTGTTCAAGGCCAGGTTGGATGGGGCTTTGAGCAACCTGGTCTGGTGGGAGGTGTCCCTGCCCATGGCAGGAGGGGTGGAACTAGATGATCTTTAAGGTCCCTTCCAACCCAAACCATTCTATGATTCTATAATCCTATGAAAATAAAACAAAGCAACATGCAAACTCACAAGCATTTGTAATTAATCCAGTGAGGTTGAGCAATTTCTGGCAAGACAGAGAACTCACTGCACTCTCTGACCTTTCAGAGGAAGACATGAAAAGAGACATTTTCCTGCCACTGTGAATCACTTCATGTCCTCTTTGATTGAAAGCACTGAATGAATTTTTAATGTGTGGTTTGCACATTGTCAGGAGTTAGGTCAGACTCATGAGAGAAGCTGTTGTATGTCTTTTTGCTTCCACTTAGTGAGTCATAAATAAGTCTATAAAACATTGTAAGTTACTACCTTAGAAGCTTTCTGTAGAAAACATAAATATTTTTGTTATATTAATGTATTTTTATGCATATTCATAAGTGTTGTATGCAAGGCAATTGATTTTGTCACTATAGTGACATTATTTATGTAATTTTGTTTCCAGTCCAGACAAATGAAACAGCTCTCAAACTCAGTGAGGATATCAGCACAGCCTCACTTCAGGTTCTTTCAGACAAGTTAAATAAAAGCCCTAAGTTATTTAGTTCACTTCCACTCAAATTGGATTTTCTAAATCTCCAAGTAGCTGTGGTGAACATTGGTAGTCATGAAGTCAGGATTTCTCTCTCTGCTTCCAAAGCCTGTCATATAGTGGGACTCTTTTCTCCTCTCTCCACCTCCACCTCTGCCTCCATCTCTGCCTCTACCTTCCATCTTCATCTCTTCCTCTATGAGTCAGACATTTTCAGGTAGCTTGGAGGAATTTTTTGCCATTTTTCTCTCATGCACTACTGGTGATGTTTTTTGGAACTGGCCAGAATGCTCACTAGATGCTGGGAAGACAAAAGAGATGAAAGAGTTCCTTAGAAAGATGAGGTAGCAGGTATTACTTGGGAGGAAAAAAAAAAGGAAGCATAATTGTCCTTGAATTATTTCTTCCTTGTTTTTTTGTATAAAAGCATCAAGGTTTGCACTGACCAGTTTAGAAATTGCAGGTCTAATACTGGAGCAATAAAACAGCTTCCATCTATATCCAAAGAAGCTTGAATGTATTTCGGTAAACATGTAAATGTAGGCTCCTACTCTGATATTTTGGGTTATGTGCATGTGTGACTCCTCGGACATACAAAGAGGGGAAAGCTGTACAGTGCAGTGGAGGTGGACTATAGATGCTTGGTCTGGATCATTGGATAAGGTAGCTATAATGTGGGAAGTTCAGAGAAGATATGGGAAAATGACTCCTGCTCTGTTGTGTAGTGAAAAGAACACAGAGTTGTAGGAAGATGCAAAAACTGGAAATCTTGTCTAGAGAAAGCTATTAAAGAAACTAAATGTGGTAGAAAATAATAAGTCAGTAGAAGAACTGCTATCATTTGAAATCAAGATTGGATGCCTTTTTAAACTGTAAACTGTATTTCAACAACAAGTTACTTGTTCAATACAAGAATTATTGTGTGTCCTACATTGCGCAGGAAGTCAGAATTATTACTTCCCTTCCTTGCCTTGAAAATTATGAGGCAAATCCTGGTTTAAAATCAACTCATAAAACATCAGTACATGCAGGATCTGAACTGACAAATATATTTTTACAAGAAAAATGTTCCAGATCATTTTTATTGGAGGTAAAATTCACAGACCTAACAGATCCGTTAATTACTGTGTTTGATAATTCTGTATATCAGACATATAGTTATTTTTTGTTTGTTTATGTAACCATTTTTATTTGTATTTAATACCATGACTAATTACTAACACCAATTCTTGTGCTATAATGAATGTAATAATTAAGTAATGCATGCTGCAGAAATTTTGGCAATGTACATAATGCAGTAATAAAACATGGTATTTCAGCAGCTCTTTAGGTCAAATATCTGTGGGTGCAAAAGGAATTTGTTTTTCTCTTTTCAATTAAAATTGAAATTACTTTTCTGATTTTTAATGCTATACTGATTTAAAAAGTAGAGGAGTTTTTTTGGGTCACAGCTTAGAACTTTGTCAAGGAGTCACAAAAGATGAAAGTGCATTTGCCAGAGTGGTGATTCACAGATTCAGTAGGAAGCTTTGCAGGGAAAACAAACTTATAGAGTAGGAATTGGACAAAAAGGTATCACCTTTATTTTAAGAACTGTTTTTTAGTGTGTTATTTCAGAGCATTCCTCAGTCAGACATTCAGTTTCCTCTTGGCCCTTCATAATTTCTAAAATTTTCCCAATGATTTCTACTGTTCTATTTTTTCTTAAATAAAATGCATTTTTCAGAATACTGATGAGGACTTTGAAAAATAGAATTTTTACTTCTTTTTGAGAATAGAAAGATTGATCTATTATATCTTGTAAACCTCCAAGGTTTTTTCGACATTACATGCAGTTTTTTCAAAAGCAAAGTATTTCCATTAGTATTTCTTTTATGTGTCTTCTGTATCCAGACATGCACACGCTTGTCTTGTTTGGCATCTGGTTTCTCTCACTTAGGACTCATTCTGACTTTACTGATGACGTACATATATGTTGTGTAAGACAAAGTCACACCAGGATCAGAGTTGGGCACAAACTAACTCATTGTGATCAATACTGAACGTAATGACATCCTGAAGTAAGCGGAACTGAGCAATGCCCTGATATACATTGCTTACTGTTAATGCTTATATGCTTTATGGCAGTCATTCCTGTATATTTAAAAGCTTTGAATAAAAGAAGATGTCTCTGTCTCTGAAAAATGTTCTGCACCAGCAGTTCTCATTGAAGATAATGATGAAGCATAAATATTGGATGAGTAGCAACTTACAGCCTTATTGGAGGCCAGAACAGACAGAATGAGTATTCCCAAGGCATCAGTGCACTTGGAATTTGATAGATGGGGAATGTTGTGTTGAGTACCTTTGTGACTAACAAGTCTCAAAAACCAAGCAGAATTCAGAAATGCAGGGCAGTTCTTCTAGATTCATGATTTATGAGACAAAGTGAAGTGGGTTAAATAAATAAATGGACGGTCAGGAAAGAGATGCATTGTAACTTATGTATATTTGTCAAATACAGGACCAGAAGGGTGCAGAATTAAGTCCAATAGTAAAATATATGGGTAATTTGAAGCAAGCAAATGAAACTAAGAGAACGAGGATTTAGCTCAAACATAATAAAACTTCCTAACTGGTAGGATTATGTGGAATGTTTCTTCCGTGGAGATAGAACACAAATTTTTGAGACTTTATAGTTATAGGATATAAAGCTATGTACTATAGTAATGGAATATGTGATGTGAGGACCATGCTTGCTTGGCAGAAGTGTCCAAGGACCTTCAGAAACTGACCTTTTCCTCATTTCTGTAGGAAATACTCATCACTCATCATCAATGGAAAGACTTCTTACTTGAGTCAGAATTGGATTTCACTGTGATTCTGATATGTTTGTGAGACAGAAATAGGGTGATTTATACTGTGCTTACATAGAAAAGCTTAAAATGAACCAAAAATGGAGAGATGTGTTGTGAAATAGAGGTAGAAATATAGAGATAAAGCTAATAAGAACTCAGCAACCCTGATCATTGATGGGCAAGAGAGGAAAGCAGACAAAACAAGATGTTCCCCAGTGCTGATAGAAATACGAACAGAATACAATCCAGCATGAATTTCAGTCAGATGGTGCCAAACCATAACACCAGCCTCTGAATGTGCTTGGATGCTACGGAAGTTTGAATTTGGGTCAACTCCAAACACAGCTCTGCCAGCTCCTTTAAGTTATAACAATTTATTTTGCATACAGGATCTTTTTTTTTTTCTTTTCCGACCTTGGATCCACCCAAAACCTCTGAGAAGTCTTAAAGTTTGTAGCCTTTGGCTCATGTTGACAATCAGAATGAAAAGTGAGTGCTGATAAATTGTTTAATAGAGCTGTAGTTCTGGCAGGTAATGGTATTATAACCATGCCACAACCCCCCAGTGAATGAACAGGTATAACCTCTCGTTTTTTATATTCTTTTCGCTCTATAGCATTCGAAGGGCAGATTTCAGGCAGTGAATCTCTGTTGAATATCATTCTTTGTATTCATTCACCCTTTCATGTTGGATCTTACTAGGTAAAGGGAGAAGCAATGCTTTAGATATTTACTACTTACAGTTAAAATCCCCAGCATAAAAACATTATTTTTAAATGTATTTGGTTTACTCTTTCAAAGTAACGATAGTTTGGTTTTTATTTCTTTCTGTCAAGAAATAGTTCTCCTTAAACTTCTCTTACAATCAAATATATTTCTTGTAAGAACTGAAAACTTTCATACACAATGTGGAAGACAAAGCTTTGTTAATAAAACAAAACTGTTTATAAGGAGGACTGACATGTGATACTGGTACTTTATGCACTATCTTTGGAACTCCACAAAATATTTTACACTGAAAAAAGCAGATTAATTTTGACTTCCTACTAGTTTTGTTTCAGCATCTAACAGCTACAAAGCATCTGACATCGTCTTAAATTGAAAATGTTTGTTATTTTTTATTCTTAAGTGTTCTTTCCAATATAAGTTTCTTAGTTGATAGAAATATTGTGATATCCTGCTTTTGCCAGAAATAGTGCAATATCTCATAGCATTGATATTAATACTGAAAATACATTAATACTAATTATGGAATTATTTTTTCTCATTTTTTTTCCTCCTTAATTTTTTGATTGTCCAGAACTATTGCCTTTCCGAATGACTTCTTTTTCTGTTCACAACAGCTATCAATTTAGTGGACCTCTATATGTTTGTAAATATTTGCATAATTAGATAGCAAATTGTTAATAGTATTAGCTTTTTAAAAAAAATAAAATCAGTAAACTGTTCAATGTACTGAAGAGATGTACTTTACAGTTCCGTTCTGGCAGAGTGAGTGGAATGGTTTTGTATGTCAGTTTACAAAATCGCTCTGAAATGTCATATTGCTGTGATTTGCCAAACGGCCTTGCAGCCAGATTTTCTTTCCCATTTTTCTGTAGCTCTGGACATACAGGGCACAGGTCATTTAAAGTTTTCACATTGGATATGATAGATATAATAATATTATACTCCTGTTTTTCATGTTGAAAACCAAGTGCAAGAACCATTCCTTTTCACTAAATATTGTGGAATTAAAATACTCACTGCATTTTATATAAAATAACAAGTAATATTTTTGAACAGAGCAACCAGTTTTACAGGTAAGCAAAAATTACTGATTAATTTTTTTTTTTTAATTGTATGATTTGGTGTTTATTCTCTAACTCTGTTGTGTTTTTATATCCACAGGTTGTTCGGTGTGACTTCTCTTACTCAGACAAACTGCTCAAGCACTTGGATGATCATCAAAAATCAGGACTTACATTGGTATCACCATGCTAATCCAGTCTTACTGCTGGTGATGTACTACACCCTTGCAACTCTTATCCGTCTTTGGCTACAAGAGCCCATTGTAAGGGAAATTCCTTCTCTTTCTTAGTGCTAATGATTAGGAAATTAGATACTTGCTAACAGAGATGCAAAGATTCAGGAAAGTTAAGGGACGTAGACAGCAAGTGCAAGCTGGTACTTTGAATTAGGTCTCTTTGACAAGTGTTTTCAAGAGTCTGATCTTGCGGCAGTTGCATGGGTATTCTTAAAGTCAACAGGACTATTTATGTAGGGACTACAATGTCAGAACATTAACACTTACTCTAATTTGGAAAGCTAGTATCAATATGAAGTAAAGTAGGTGCTACTGAACAGAAGGCAAAACCCCAGGGCTTAATCTAGCAGGACTGAAGTAGGATACAGGGTGGCACAGGATACTGTGAGACAAGACGTAGATTTGCTATTTTATTATAGATAGAGAGACATTTTCTTAAAACCTTTCCTTCTGAATCTACCTGGACATGTGCAAAGCATGTGATGCTGTACTGCATGGCATCCTTGTCTCTAAATTGGAGAGACATGGACTTGACGGATGGACCACTTGGTGGATGAGGAATTAATTGGCTGGGTGGATGCACCCAAAGAGTTGCCATTAATGACTCAACGTCCAAGTGGAGGTCGGTGATCAGTGGCATTCCTCAGGGATCGGTATTGGGACCAGCGCTTTTTAACATCTTTGTTGGCAACATAGACAGTGATGGGATCAGGTGCACACTCAGCAAGTTTGCCAATGATGCTAAGCTGTGTAGTGTGGTTGATACACTGGAGAGAAGGGATGCCCAGAGGGACTTTGACAGGCTTGAGAGGTTGGTCCCATGCAAACTACATGAAGTTCAACAAGGCCAAGTGCAGGGTCCTGCACATGGGTCAGGGCAATCCCAAGCACAGTTACAGGCAAGGCAGAGACTGGATTGAGAACAGTCCTGATGAGAAGGACTTGGGGTGTTGGTGGATGAGAAGCTCAACATGAGCTGGCAGTGTGCACTTGGAGCCCAGAAAGCAAATGGTATCCTGGGCTGCATCAAAAGAAGCGTGACCAGCAGGTTGAATTAGGTGATTCTCCTCCTGTACTCTGCTCTCATGAGACCCCACCTGGAGTGCTGTGTCCAGTTCTGGGGCCTCCAACATAAGAATAACATGGAGCTGTTGGAGTGATTCCAGAGGAGGGTCACAAAGATGATGGGAGGGCTGGAGAATCTCTCCTGTGAAGCCAGGCTGAGAAAGTTGGGGTTGTTCAGCCTGGAGAAAGGAAGGCTCTGGGAGACCTTATGGAAGCCTCCTAGTACCTGAAAGGGGCCTGCAGGAAGTTCCCTGAGGAAACTCAATCAGGGAACGTAGTGACAGGACAAGAGTTTAACGGTCTTAAGCTGAAAGAGGGTAGATTTAGACTAGATATCAGGATGAAATTCGTAACTGGTGGTGTGCCACTGGCACTGGTTGCTCAGAGAAGTTGTGGCTGCCCCATCCCTGGCCATCTTCAGGGCCAGGTTGGATGGGGCTTTGAGCAACCTGGTCTAGTGGGACCAGGCAGCAGAGTTGGAACTAGATGATCTTTAAGGTCCCTTCCAACCTAAACTATTATATGATTCTATGAATTTGTGAGCCTGAGTGAAAATTCCAGTTTTCATTTAAGAGCAAGAGAAAAAGGAGACAAAAAGTAAATTTTTATTTCTTCCATTTTCAGAGGAAAAAGTTAATATAAGAACCCAGAGGTATCTTAAAAGCTTAGAAACTGGAGGTATAAAGAGGATGATCCTAAGCATTATTTATTTTAATCTTGTGGTCATCGGAGGCTTGACGGAAGTTCTAGTGTTCAGGTTTAGCAGTGCTGTAAACCACAACAAAAATACTAATGACTAGGCTGTGAATTAGTGCAGTTTGTAGTAGTAAACATTGAAGGTTTTTTTTATTTTAAGAGTATTTCTTCGTATAACGGGTAGTGTAACAGTTTAACATTTAAAAAGACAGACAAAATCCATCACCTCGGAATTGAGATCTCTGATATTTGGGGTTTGCATATATTTGACTTCATAATAATAGATGAATGATGCCAGAACTGTCAGCTTGAGTTATTAAAAAATCATGTCTTAAGTTTCCGGAAATCTTAAGATTGGCTCCCCTAAAATCAGAAGGTTTTAAAAGATTGTGGTCCAGTGCCCTCTGGCATTGGGTTCTTTTAGTGGTTTTTTCCTATTATTTTTCTCTGCAGCTGCAGCAACTGGAAACTTGCTTTTTTTCTTTCCTTAAGTGAAAACTGAGATTTCCAAATAATAATATGATTTTAGCATTGGGGCTGTAACTAAAACTTCACATCTCACAAACTGCATAGTAAAATCATGAGAACTACTCACAGAGGAGTAACTGCATGTGAAATGCAGTTAGTGGGAGCTGTGTGATCTCAGCATCTCTGGGAATTCATTTACAGTACCCGGGTTGTTTTCACCCAACTTTCACCATCTTAAAGTTTCATGCTGAGTCTAAGTTAATTACTGTGCTTTTCAGGTGTAGAGAAAAAGGCCTGTCTGTCTCAGGATAGAGTCAATCCTGCACGTTCCTTCAGGGAATAGAGAGGAACTATAGTGGACTTGCCTGTACTTCTTTCTCTTAGACTGCTTGTGTTGTCTGAGATGGATATTCCCATAAGACACTAAAATCAGTCTCTGAGAACTGGAAACGAGTCAAATTAAAGATGCTTTCTAAGCAACTGAGCTAAAGGAAGTAAGTATTAAAAGAGATTAAAAGAAGTTGATGTCTCTCAACCCATGGCTACATGAGAGGCAATACAAAGTTTTGGCACCCTCATGGGATCTTCAGATACCAAGGGAATGATGCTTGCTTCCAAAGATAAATGGATACTTTAAAAAGAGAATATTGTAAAGAAAATTATACTCATGCATTAATGCTTATTTTTGATGCACAGGATGTAGTGTTGCAAGTATTTGTCATTAGAAAGTGGTGCTGAGATTTGCAAAAGTTGCCATATTTTACACTCTTTCTCCTTATGGCCTTTTTTCTGTCTATATGCATTTTGTTTTTCCTTTAGTAGTGACATAGATCAGGAATTAATCTTTCTCTTACTAGGTTTCTCCTGGTAGACTGTTCTCAATTATTTAAATCCAGAAATAATTGTATTTCAGGTTTCATTGAAATGTTTTTTTGACTTGTGAATTTGTGGTGCATTTGATTCATTACAGAACTAAGTAAGTTGCCTTTTCAATCCCCAGTGATTTCAAAGTCACACTGTATTTAGGATCTCACCACTAACCTACCTGTAGTGCGATGGGTGGCAAAGACAATATACTTTGTGCTGTTTAGTGTAAAGCAGTTGTTCTCTGCATACTGCTGTCATCTACAGTAAAAAGTGGCTCGTTTTAGAAATTTTATTCGAAAGAATCTTTAAAACCTGTTTTGAACGAAATATGCATAAGAAAATATTTATTCCATCTAAAAAGGTATACATAAGCTAAATACAATGCTGGCGTAGCAGATTTAAAAATCAGTAAGACATGTAGACCCGGTGTTTTTTCCTTCTTGTGTGAATTGCATCTTGGAGTCCTCCTGTGGACAAAATTCCTGCTGGCTTGCAGCAGGAGTTTTCTCTGAGGCAGAAGTTCTTGAAACTGTCTCTGAATACTGCAGCTGATGAACAATTTTGCAAGAACAATGCCCACTTCAAATCTTGAATTTCAGGGTGAAGTTATTTGTATGTGTGCCACAGTCTGTCAAAGTACAGCATGTATGAGATTTCAGTGTACAGTCTCTGTGTGGCATTCTGTATAGATCTTACTCATGCAAAATGCCCTTGGCAGTCAGTGGAAGTTTTGCTTTCCTTATGTCCTCTATTTTGGATCCTGATATGTTCTAACATTAAGTCTTGTGAAATTCTACCTCTGCAAATAAGAAGAGGCAATGTGACTCTGGAGATTTCAGCTCCATAGTTGTAACTGCTAGTACTGAATATATGAATAGGGCCCATTCATTCTGTCCAGTGAGTGGTAAGGAATAGTACAAAAGTCAACAGAGTTGCAGCAATTTAATGCCGAGTTGTCTTATAGAATTTTTCGAATTGTTTGAATTAAGAGGCATTTGAGATTTGCTCAGGTAGTGGAAGAACTGGAAGAATTAGACAAAGCAGAGGACTCTCACAAGCTGTAATCTTATGACTAGTACTGTCTCTTCTGACTTTTCTTCCTCTTCTCCACCCTTCCCTATAGTATCTTAGGCTAAAAATACAGTAATAAAATAATTGTCTACATCCTAGGTCTTTTGGTATTGTTTTGGTCACCCTGTTGCCAAACTAAATGCAGTTGATAAACAGTTCTTTATGGTCCACTTTTATATTAAAGTTTCAAATGGCAGTGACAAGTATTTTAAACACAGAATCAGTTTATTTTGTCTTACAGTTTGGCTAACATTGCCCTTTTATGATCAAATATAAATACGCAATCGTATGTGAAAAGTGCTACCATTGCCCCTGAGAAGTAGAATTAAATTAATAACCATTGTTTATCTAAGCCAAGATTTAAAAAATAGGACCTTACTGTTAGGATTGGAATGGAGAGAGTTTCAAAACCAGCTAGAATGTCTGGGTGTCCTGTTCCCATGGGTTTGGAGACCTTTGCCCAGCATCCTGATTTATTCTTATTCTATTGCATCAGTGGATTTTGCATAACCAATTAGAATGCTTATCACCAGCTAATTACCATTGAAAGCCCAATTTGGGACCCTATCTTTGAAACAACTCAAGTTAAGACAAAAACTAGCTTTTACACCATCTCTTTGTTGGCAGTAGATAGAGTTTAAGTAAAACAGCAAGTAACAGGGCAGATGGATATTTCTGTTGCAAACCAAAAGTCAGCTTAGTAAGACTTCATTTGAAGAAGAAATATAAGTAAGATGGAGTTAAGACTGATGCATTAGCAATCCTCTGCAATTTCGTGGTGTTACAGTTTAGTTCCTGTCACAGATGAAGAAATTGAGTGTGCGAATCATAGTCAATCACAGAGTCACAGAACAGTCCAGGTTGGAAGGCACCTCTGAAGATCATCTGATTCAATGTCTTGTGAGAGCAGGGCCTCAGATTAAATTGTCCAGAGACAAGTCTCAGATGTTCACAACAAAGGCAGTCAATGCCCGTGATTAATTGTTCTCATGTTGAAATATTTATTTTTTATACCCATAAGGTATTTTCCTGAAACAAATTATGCCCTTAGCCTCTTGTTCTGTAACCATGTCTCGCTGTGAGAAAAGTACTTCTGTCTTCTCTAAACTTACAATGTAGGTATTAGAAGGCTGAAAATAAAACAATTCCTGCATCCTTCAGGTTCTCCAGCATTCTAATCAATATGTGAATTTTCTTGTGGACTCTCTCCAGATTTTCTGTGTTTCTTTTGAACTGGGGGATGCCAGAAATAAATTACAGGTATGGCCTGACACTTGCCAGGTACAGTGGAATAATCACATCTCTTGATCTGCTGGCAGTACTCTTGCTGATGCAGCCCAGGACACATTTACCTTCAATGCTGCTGGAATTCACTGCTGGCTCATGTTCAGCTTGCTGTGCACCAGACCCCCGGGCCTATTTCACAAAGCTGCTCCCCATGCAGTCAGTCCACAGCCTTTACTGTTATGCAAGATTATTCCAGATGCAGGACTTTATATTGATATCTGTAAACCTTGTGCATTTTTTGTTGACCCATCTCTAGCCTGTCTCTGGTGACTCTTCCTTCTGGCCCATCTACCTCACTTCCCAGTTCAGTGTCATCCACAAGCTGGCCGTGGGTGCATTCCATCCAGATAGTTTTGAAGATACTGAATAGTAGCAGGCCTACTGTCAGTCCCTGAGGAACTCCACTCATGACCCACTACCATTTTGACTTTGAGCCATTACCCTACTCTAAGCAAGTCAGTCTAGCCAGTTCTCCATGTCTTGTGGTCCATCTATCAAGTCCATATCCTACCAGGTTGTCAGCAAAGATGTTGTGAGACATTGTGTCAAACACCTTACGAAAATCAAAGTAACTGACAACCACATCTCTCCCGTCATCTACTGAGCCGGTTTCATCATAAATAACAATCAGATAACTCTTGGTAAATCGGTATTGGCTTTTTCTAGTCATCTTGTCCTACATATGAGCATGAGTACACATAGTTATTTTTATGGCTTGATTCAGAAGCTGGACTAGATGAGCCTAGATGGATGACCAGCACTGATTACTTTGTTACATCCTGAGGCATGGATTGGTGAGTTAGGTTAGCCTTTAAGGGTAGATATGTATTTTCAAGAGGTTTTGATCTTTTCAGTTCTTCATTTGTTTAGTGAAGCAAAATTGGCCTTTCACATATATAGGCAGATGAGAAGAATAAATTGTCTTTCAATACACTGCCTTGGAAATTAAACATCTATATTCTAGTTTGTGGTATGACTACATAATAAAGTGGGATGTGGAGGTCTGTGTAATTCCAGTGTCTTGTAACTATCAGGAAATATCTTGGCATTGACAGACTAGTGATTATAGAAAACCTCTACCATCATTTCTGAAAATGCCATCTTAGTAGGAGTCATCTATCATAGATTGAGTGCATTAGAGACTAAAAGATGTTGCAAAGACATACTTTGGCAAGGAAGCATCAATTAGGGGAAAACTTAAATTCCTCTGGTAAGATTATTATTCAGAGACCTATAACTAGTCTTGTCATTTGTATTGTTTAGCAGATGCCTGATGAAGAGAAATCTGTTAGCAGGGAAGATGACAAAGAAATAGCCTGCAGCCCAATTCCAATGACAGCAGAGAGAAGACGCAGTCTGTGGTATGCGAGCCACTATACAACCGATGAGAGAAAAGTAAGGCTGGAGCGGGAAGGGTCTCTTCATTAAATGTATTTCAATCAGTCAGTTAGTTTTATCACAGTTACTTTGAAATTAAGGGAAGCAGCATTTTATAGGTGGCAAGTAAGGAGACCTTCACATGTGATTATATGTCAGATATAATATCAAGGCTGTGTGACAGAGTAGGAATATAGTTTGTAAAAATTAATAAAGCAAAAAAAAGTAAGGAAGTAAAAGAAGAACATACTCTGTTTTTCACTTCTGCATTTAAGAAGTTTACTATCAAGTGTTTGGCATAAGGCTGTTATCTTTGTGCAAAACAGCTAGGAAGTCTGTCAGGTCTGCTTTGTAACAATTAATTAGCACTATCATTGGTAAGGGAGAACTGACAGCTTATCTTCCTCCAAGCATACTGCTGCTCTTGTTGGATACTTATAGCAGGGCAGTTAAGGTAGTTGATGTAAAAGCTCCTCGAAAGGTCCAGCTTTCTACCATCCATCCTCACCAACTGCAGTGCAAAATTTAGTTTGGTGAGTTGCAGTCAAATTTGGGGTATACAAACACTTTGTTGAGCCACATATTGCCGAGCCCCAAGAACTCCACCATAAGGATAGTAGTGGTAAACGAGCTGGCAAATGAAGGAAGTATCACATTTTACATTAGTATAAATATTTCATTGAAAGTATTTTTATAATTACAGTAATTCTAATGATCATTTAAAAACTTAGTTTTTAAATATTGGATCATTAGAAAGACATTAGAAAGCAATTAATCAGTATAATGACATACTGATTAATTATTTGACCTAATATCTAAAATTTCAATGCAACATTCTCGGTTTTGGTTTAGAATTCACAGGAACATACAGTAAAGTTATGCCAATGCTATGGCACACTAAATATCATTTTATGGAACATAGTGTATAGTTCTGCTGGCTTTTTCAGAATTCTTTCTGAATTTCTTAGTGCAAATCTGCAAAAGTCAGCAAATATGCATGCAGGTATTCTAAAAGTTAGACTTAATTAATGCTTGAGCCATGCTTCTTTAATAATTTTTCCTTGCATTGCTTTTTGCAGCTTCTGTCAATGACCCAAGATGAATACAAGCCATCGGATGTTAGTATACTACTAGTCTTCATAATTTTATAATTTTTCTTAATGTGTGTAAATATGGATTACACTGATATGTACAGATAAAAACTTATATTACATTTTAAAAACTTCTTGAATTTAGCTAACCTGCCATTTGCCCTATAACCTTAATTATCCTAAATATAATTATCTTTTGCTTCCCTAATAAATGCACTGAGAAACCACTGATTAGCTCTAAAACAAATAATTTGAAAATAAATTGCTTGTAGTAGTACCAACTGGCAAACAACCTTTGCTATTTTATTGGTTTAAATAAGATATCAAAATATGCTTTCTAATGCAAGCCATCTTTAAACTTGTTTTAGCTTCTTTGCTGTATTTTTTCTTTCATTCGTGTTGAAATGCTGAGGCCCTTAAAGCATGCCTGACAACACATATGAGTTCAATTTACAGATTACAGAAAATCCAAGTCTTTGTTTGAACAGACAGCAAATGATCCATTTAACTTGACTGCTATAGACCCTAGCAGACTGAAAGCAGAAACATTCCCTCTGTTCAGCATATACAGAAGAATGGAGATGCAGATGAACTCTGGGAGCAGCTATAATCAAATCTAGCTTTGAATCTGAATAGAATCTCCTGTGAATCTACTGAATAGAACTGAACATAACCCAGATACTATTCTGAAACAGTCCACACATGCCTGTGCATAGTTTCAACAAGCAAAATACGCTGCTATCTCACAACCTAAGCAGAAGTCAGTCTTCAGCACGTACTACCATCAGGAACCCATTGCATGTGAATTTCTGCCAGTACAAGAGATATTTATCGTTGTGGTTGCAAACAAGTACAGGAGCTGAAATTTTACTCACAAAAATAAAACAATGAAAGAGTGTTGAATTAGTACTACCGAGTGGCATAAATGTGGCATCAATGACAGTAATTACCACAACTGGTTTTATTAACAGAAGAAAATTAAAATCTCACCAGAAATAATTTAAAATTGAAAGTAGTTTATATGAATTATTTTCATAACTACTGTAAATAATTAGATGTGAACTAAGGATCTGGAAATCTTGACGTATTAGTTTGCTTAGGGAGGAGGATGAATTTTTGGCTACAGCTTTAACTTAAATGCAGGAGACATAATGATACTTTCCCAGCTTGGCTCTAAAAAGCCAATTTATCCTGGGAAGAGCAGGATGTCTGAACACGGGCTCACTGAGTTACTGTTTGTGCACTGAGCTGGGTGGTCAACCTTAGCCGCCTTCAACTGTAGATGTGTTAACTTAGCCCACCTTTACACTGTTTTTGCTTTCCATTTAATTTCAGAGGTAGGATAGGCCAAGAGCATGCAAATAGTCATGTACCATGGCTCAGCTGACTGCAGTAACTTCATTGTTTTGGCTTGTGTTTCCACACTTTCGTTCCTTTTCATACCGCTTGTGTCTAAATTGAAGTGTTACTTAGTGCAATGTGACATTCTGGGAATTTGAAAAAAAGCCTAGAAATCCTTTAAGGGAAATATTTATAGAAGTTCAAAGATTCACCAGCATTTGCTGTTTGCTGAAGAGCTTCACTGAAACAAATTTGTACATTATTGATATTGCATAAAAACCTAACAACCATTCGTTTTGGAAGCTACTTTTGCATGCAACATAAGTATAACGTATCAGTTTTTTGTAAGGAAGATACTTGTTAAGCGCCTTTAACATTGTCAAGCCAACACTAGCGGAGCACAGAAGTAGGAGTCATTCTCCCACGAGCCACCGAAAATACAGTGCCTCTCTCCGTTCTTCTGGCAGGTGCTACTGGTAACAGTGAACGGGAACCCTGCTGACTATCACACCATCCACCCCACACTGCCATTAGAAAATGGTCCGGCCAAAGCAGACATGTACTCAACACCACAGTACAAATGGGAGCCTTCGGATGACATGTCAGGTAGTGAATTGCCTGGGAATTATCCTTAGTTGCGTGGTTTTTCTTATTCTGTCTCTCCATGTACTGTCTCTAGCATGTATTTTCATTTTGGTAACCTCTTTGGCCTGTTGAACTTAAACAGTTACTGTCAACTTACACTGATGGCTGATCACACAGCAATTTTGTAAACTGGGCTGTAGGTATACACTATCCAAAATACTTTGTCTACCAACACAGTGACTACAGGTTTTGCATTGCTTTACTGTGCTCAAATGTAATGGCTCCCATCTTGAGCTTGCTGATTGCTGTAGAAGTAGCCATTAGAGTGACTACAAGTGAAATCATTCCAGGAGAGAATACATATACTACTTTTGGACCAGCATGAATTGCAAATAAGAATTTCTTTTTCTACTTAGAAAAGGAAGAGGAGGAGGAGGAAGAGGAAGATAAAGTTGCTCAGGAGGAAAAAGAAAATGTTAAATTACATGCCCTGGTCTCTGTGTTCCAGTTTATAATGAAACAAAGTTACATTTGTGCTCTGATAGCTATGATGGTAAGTACCAGCAACAACAAAAAAAAATAATGCTGTTAATTTTACAGATTAATGTGTCTTCTCTCTGTTTTCCTGAAAGTAATCTCATCCGTTGGTTCTCAGTAAGTGTTTGCATCAGGGCTAGAAAACATCAATATGGTGTCTGCATAATTTTGGGTCTGTTTTAGATTATTAATGCATAATTCCCAGGCCTCTTATAGACCTATAAATAGGGCAACACATGGGGTTCTGGGTAAAGCATCACATTTCCAGGACTGGGAGCCTTGGATTTTGTTGTCTGTTGAATGTTAGAAAACCACTGAGGCTTAGTATTCTATTGATTCCAAAGCTTCTGTGTACTCAGACTGGTCATGCTTTTGCTCCACTCAGAAATTTGCCTACAAAATTAAAGCATTTATAGTGATATAGTAAATTTTAAAAATATAGTTCCTATTTCAGGTTGAAGCATGCATCCAGTTACTCTCTGAGAAGAAAAGATCTGTAAAGCCTGATTACCTATATTGAGACAGAAACGTCTCAAGGAAAATAAAACTTCGAGCCAAGCAAGATTTTGATACTGTTTTACTTATCACCCTTATTTCTCTTTCTCATGTTGTTGCTTGTTTTTAAGCTCACTTGATGCAAATACCTTGAGCTGCATTGTAGCAAGTTTTCAGCATAATGATTAGCTCTGTATCTATATTCCCAACACAGCTTTATTTTTACTGTTTTGGAAAGGTTTCAGCTGTGATGAAATTAACCATAAAGCTTCTTGGATCAATTTTGCATTAAAAATGGTAAAACAAATTAACTTGTCTGCTTCTTGTTTACATAAAGTTTCAAACTTTATTTGCTGTCCTTTAGCAGGAAAAGTTTTTCAACTGAATAAAGCAGATTCCCTGTGCAGAATCTATATCTGGTTTGGTGCATTCTAAGACATTAGCAAGTAGTTGTTTTCATATTGGCACAATGCCTGTTTTTCCTGTTTTTTAAACTGACATGTTTCATATGATCTGTATTAACTTTTAAATTCATTTCTAAGGTCATATCTCTTAATACCAAAGGAGAAGATACATTTTAAGAGCTTTATTGTAGTTTAATATTGAGCCACTACCAGCTTTTTTCTTAGAGAAATAGAACCATAGAATGGTTTTGGTTAGAAGGGACATTAAAAATTGTCTAGTTCCAACTTCCCTGCCATAGGCAAGGACACCTCCCACTAGACCAGGTTGCTTAAAGCCCCTTCCAATCTGGCCTTGAAGATGGCCAGGGAAGGAGCAACCACAACTCTGAGCAACCTGTGCCAGTGTCTCACCACCCTCACAGTTATGAATTTCTTCCTAATATCTAATCTAAATATACACTCTTTCAGTTTGAAACCCTTCCCCCTTATCTTATCACTCCATGCCCTTGCAAAAAGTCCCTCTCCAGCTTTTCTGTAGGCCCTCTTGAAGTACTGGGAGGCTTCCATGAGGTCTTCCCAGAGCCTTCCCTTCTCCAGGCTGAACAACCCCAACTTTCTCAGCCTGGCTTCACAGGAGAGATTCTCCAGCCCTCCCATCATCTTTGTGACCCTCCTCTGGAATCACTCCAACAGCTCCATGTTCTTCTTATGTTGGAGGCCCCAGAACTGGACACAGCACTTCAGGTGGGGTCTCATGAGAGCAGAGTAAAGGAGGAGAATCACCTAATTCAACCTGCTGGTCACGCTTCTTTTGATGCAGCCCAGGATACCATTTGCTTTCTGGGCTCCAAGTGCACACTGCCAGCTCATGTTGAGCTTCTCATCCACCAACACCCCAAGAACTTCTCATCAGGGCTGTTCTCAATCCAGTCTCTGCCTTGCCTGTGATATAGCCCTATTTTATATGAGTCAAATTAATTTATGAATTTATTTATGGTATTATCTGATGCAAGTTCCACTTACACCATAGCCAAAGACAGCTCAGTGAAAGTTATTTTGTTATATGGGAACAGAGAAGTAGTATATTAGTGTTGTTCACATGCCCTTAAGAAACACCATTTCCAAGGGGACTGAGCTGAACTGATTGAAATATTCTTAATGTTTTATAATTTTCTATTTAAGCTGAAAAAATTGTCTAAAATTTTTTATTGACAGTTATTTCGTTATACCAACATACATGTACCTGAATTTGATCCTAAATCGATAACACAATATTAATAAAAAATACTTAATTCCCAATCCTTTTCCCTCGGTGCTTAATATAGCAGTTTTCAGTAACTGATTTCTGCAACCTATAGAAAACATTCTGTAGTTGTATTTCAGGTAATCTAACACGGTTAGTGTAGAGTAAACATTCTTCAGGTTAGGTGCATGCAGTGTGTGCATACCATAGCTTGCTATTTCAAATTGCTTCCGCAAAAGCTAGAGCAGTATGGAGTAGCATAGCCTCTGTGAAAGGCCTTGGATGTAGTAGGTATTGAATATGTTTTGCTATTCATACTCTGCATTCTTTGTTGCTGGTTTTGCAAGAAGATCTTGTGTGCCCAAAAGTTAGTCTGCATTTTCCATTCCGTTTAGTTTGGTGTAAGGAGAAGAAATGAGTCTCCTACAAATCTTACCAAAGTGCAATTAATGCACAAAGCAGGGTTTGCCCTCAGCTGTGGAATTCTTAAGAATCCACTTTCTGCACATTCTCCAAGGGGTTTATGGTAGCCGGCCAGTAGCTGATCAATATGGGTGAGAGTCGCATGACAATGAAAACGTGTGCTAAGCAGAGAAGCATAAGTTAAGTGTAACTGGCAATATGCATCAATGTTGTTCCTGAATGTATCTGTGAACATTTTTTCCTCTCTTTCCTCCTTCTGCAAGGCATGGAGTATCACATATCACAGCTGGTTGACTTTTGTGTTACTGATCTGGTCTTGTACATTGTGGATGATTCGGGACCGAAGGAAATACGCCATGATCAGTTCACCGTTCATGGTTTTCTATGGAAATTTGCTGCTAACCTTGCAGTATATATGGAGTATTGAACTCAACAATGATGAGCTTCCTGAAGTATCTGGTTTTTTAGAAAGAAAGGACCCTGGGGAGTTGGCATCAAAGGTAGGTGTTACAGCTGAGATTTATTTACAAAATCATAAAATATATTGTGATAAAAAATGTGGATATCTTGGTATTTCTTTAAGAGTGAGCCCTCAGTATTCAGTATAACCATGTTCAGTAGCAGTTCTACAATACTAGATAAGTAATTAAAAAATAGTGTTCAGCAAGAAATTGCTTCTTGCTTGTTAGGCTGATAACAAAACAAATGTTTTGGACATCTTTGTAAATTTTCATGATGGTTCTGTAGAAAATTCTTAGTGGATGAAAATTGCTCACTTGCCTGGTTTTATAAACTGGATGCAAAACTAGATGTGATTTGATTTGATTTGTTAGATTAGTACCCATGGGACACCAGGTCTGTCTCTAAATATGATGGCAACTGTAACTCTGGCATCATTGCAATTACCAATGCTACTCAAGCAACAGTACAGAGCTATGACTGAGCTTTAATTCCTTATCCTTACACCTGAAGCAGCACAAGTTGGAAACCATTTCAGGTCAGAAACAAGAGAGTTTGTTGACCTTGGTGCATGATAGATTTTTTCTTTGATGTCTTGAAGGCACTACAAAATGCATTTTGTTTGGTAGGTTTGCATCTGGGGGAGGGAATGAGCATAAATAGGAAGTTGTTTACTAGAGCACCCAAGAGGGGCATCTCAGAGAGTGCATCTAGTTGGCACTGCTCCCCTTACACTAAGTGAATCAATGCCCTTGTGAGTCCTAATTACCATTTAAGGTGATTCTGTAAGTGATTTTCCTTGTTGACAGTGCCCTTTGGACAACCATTTCAGGGTCTTTAATGCATTTGAAGATTAGCAAGTGCTGTATTATTTCTCTCGTAAAGGTAGGGCTAGTTTAGTAAGAGAGATAAAGCTCAAAGGCTTCTGCAATAGAAGTTGTACAGTTTCTCTCAAGTTGTAAATTTGTAAGAGACTTTGTAAATCTCTAAGGAGTTTTAACTGTCTTAATACATCAGCCCCTTTGACGTTGTTTCTTATTAGCTGTATCATAAATATCTTATCTAAAACTAGCTGGTTTAGATTAAGAAAGGTTTTAGGTTAAGAAAGGAAACTGTTGTTTATATATGATGATTTGGCCACACACATAAAACTAATAGAACAAGTCTAATGGGGTTTTTTTAGTCTGAATATAACACATTCGGTAAATTTCACAGAATCATAGAAAGTTTGAGGTTGAAAGAGACATCTGGAGGTCATCTGGTCCAACTTCCCTACTCAAGCAGGGCCATCTAAAGCTGATTTCCCAGGACCATGTCTAGATGGCTTTTCAATATCCCTAAGAATGGAGACTCCACAACCTTCCTGCGCAACCTGTGCCAGTGCTCAGTCACCCTCACAGTAAAAAAGTGTTTCCTGATGTTCAGAGGGAACCTTCTGTGTTTCAGTTTATGCCCATTGCCTCAGGTCCTGCCCCTGGGCACCACTGAGAAAAGCCTGGCTCTGTCCTCTTTCCACCCTCCCTTCAGGTATTTATAGACATTGGATGAGATCCCCCTGAGCCTTCTCTTCTCCAGGCTGAGCAGTCCCAGCTCTCTCAGCCCTTCCTCATAGTAGAGATGCTCCAGTCACTCCATCTTTGTGGCCATTCACCTGGACTCTCTCCAGTACGCACTTGTCTCCCTTGTACTGGGGTGCACAGCACTCAAATTATGGCCTCAGCAATACTGAGTACAGGGGAAGGATCACACCTCCCTTGACTTGCTGGCAACACTCATCCTAATGCATCCCAGGATACCATTACCCTGTTGCTGGATCATGTTCAACTTGGTGTCCACCAGGACCCCCATGTCTCTTTTGCCAAACTACTCTCCAACTGGTCGGCCCCCAACATGTAATGGTGCATGAACTGGTTGTTCTTCCCCAGATGCAGGGCTTTGTACTTCCCCGTGTTGAACTCCATGATGTTCCCATCAGCCCATTTCTCCAGCCTGCCAAGGTCCCTATGGGATGGCAGCACAACTCTCTAGTGTATCAGACACGACTCTCAGTTTTGTGTCATCAGCAAACTTGGTAAGGATACACTCTGCCCCATCATTTAGCTCATTAATGAAGATACTAAACAAGACTGGATCCAGTATTGACCTCTGGGGTACAGTTTTAGTCACTGATCTCCAACTAGACTTTATGGCACTTACCACCACCCTCTCAGCTCAGCTGTTCAGCCAGTTTTCAATCCACTTCACTGCTCATCCAGCCCATACTTCATCAGCTTGCCTATGAGAATCTTGTGGGAGACAATGCCAAAAGCCTTCCTGAAGTCTAGATAGACAATATGTTCTGCTGTTCCTTCATCTACCAAGTTAGTCATTTAATTGTAGAATTTTATCAAGTTGGTCAAGCATGGTGAATCCACGCTGACTATTCCTGATGATTTTCTTGTCCTTCATTGTGCCTGAAAATGGCTTCCGGGATTAGCTGCCCCACCTTGTAACCACAGAATCATAGAATGGTTTGGGCTGGAAGGGCCTTTAAAGATCATGTAGTCCAACCTCCCTGCTGTAGGCAGGGACATATTTCACTAGATCAGGTTGCTCAGAGCCCTGTCCAACCTGACCTTGGACACTTCCAGGAAGGGCGCATCCACAACTGCTCTAGGCAACTCGTTCCATTGTCCCACGACCCTCACCTTCCCAGGGACTGAGGTGAGGTTGACTGGCCTGTATCCTCCTTCTTGCCCTTCTTGAAGATAGGAGTGACATTGAAGATACGAGTGACATTTGCTTTCCTCCAGTCTTCTGGCACTTCCCCCGGTCACCACAATCAATCAAAAGTTACTGAGAGTAACATCTACAATGACATCAGCCATCTCCCTCTGCACTTGTGGGCACATCCCATCAGGATCCATGGACTTGGGTATGCTCACTTTGCTTAAGCATTCCTTGACCTAATCCTCTTCCACCAAGGGTGCATCTTCCTTGCTTCAGACTTCTCCATAGTCTCTAGGACCTGTGACTCCTGAAGGCTGGCCTTGCTAACAAAGACTGAGGCAAAGAAGGTGTTTGGTACCTCAGCCTCTTCCATGTCTTGTGTCACCAGGGCCCATGCCCCATTCAGCAGTGGGCCCACACTTCCCCTAGCTTTTCTTTTTCTGCTTATGTACTTATAGAAGCTCTTCTTGTTGCTCTTGACATGCCCCACTGAACTCAGCTTCGGGCCTTGGCTTCTTTAGCTGTGTCTCTGCGTGCTCAGCTGATGTCTCTATAACCCTCCCAGGTTACCACGCTCATCATCCATCCTTAGGCAGAGCCCATGCGTTCCAGCTGTGCTCTCATGCAAATCGCAACTCCACCTCCTCATCTTCCTGGCCCGTGCTTCCTAAAGAGCCTGTATCTTTCCATTGTGGCTATGCAAGCCATCACACACTGTCTCTGTGATCCCAGCAAGATCACAGCCCTTCTCAGAAGTCTCTAATTCCTTGTGTTTATTCCCCATGCTACATGCATTTGTGTACAGGCACTTCAGAGAGGCACCCAACATGCTAATTTCCCAGAAAGGATCTGGTTGCCCTTTACTGGTGCCTTGAAAGCATTTCCTTGCTTAACATACAAATGCTTGAGGTAACCCCACATAAGCCCTGGTTTGTTGATTATGTGTTTCCTTTCATTCACATCACCCCAGGTGCCCTTTGCTTGTCAGCACTGTCCATAACTCCCTCTCAAGGCTGCCCTTTGAACAAAGGTTGAATTTAAATAAAGATTGAATACTGTATTCTGCACTCTGCAAAGAGAGGAAGGTAGAAAGAAATGTACTGTAATTCTTTGCATAATTTTCTGCGTGCTAGGTGTGTGTTTCCTGGTCTGAAAAGGAAATGAAATGGATACTGTAAAAGGTGGACTAAAAACATTTCTTTGATCTGCAACCCTTCAAAACTTTTCTTAGAGCCAGCTCTGGCTCTGCAAATGCCAAAGAGAACAAGGTGTAAAAGCATCAGGGAGACACAGATAATTGCTGCAGAACAATCCGTGGTTTACAATATCAGTGGTTTGTGTTGCAAAAGCCGAAGCTCTAGGAGGCATCTGGAGAAGCTGTGACAATTGACACAGGCTGACAATCATCTGCTGCAGCTAGCATTGGCCACAGGGTCAGTGAAAACAGCTGTCACCAGCCTGGGACTTCTTTCCCCCATTAAGTACTTGCAGGTTAGATGAAAAACAGGAGAGTTCTTTGTATTGTACTACTGGCCTTGTCATTCTATTGTAAGCAAAATACTTGGCTCAGACATGTTTCCTATTTGAGATTTTTTTCTTCTAGCTTATAAAACAGTGAAATAACCCTTCTTCTGCACCACTGAAATCAATGGAAACTTTGCAGAACATAAACTTAAATTCAAGTGTGTGATGAAGAGGCATCATGCTGTTTTCTGAATTTTGGCCATCACTGAGTATTGCAAGCTGTTGAAATTAGGTTTTTGCTAAACACAGAAATGCAGTTTTCATTAAAGAGATTTATGTATTTCTACGGTACTCTGCTGTTATGGAATTATCATACCTTAAAGTTCTTCAAAGAATTAAGAGCCGTCTTAACTCCTGTAACTGCTTTAAATGCAAGGCATACTCAGTTGGCTGTCTTTTGTAACTTGAAGACATACAAAGAAGTTTTTGATTTTTAAATCGATTACGTTTAACCACCTGAACTACCAAACCTCCTAAATCCAAAGTCTTAGGATGTATACCAAACCCTAATGACAATGCACTTACCTGCCTATGCTTCTTCCCTGCAAAAAAGGGGAAAATGAATAAAAATGGACAGATGAAAATTACACCAATCAATATATAATGAGAAGATCCTTAAACTTATAGGACAGGAGTTAAAAACTGAATAGAGTGGGGGAGAATAGAACCATATAGATAATTATATTTAAGAAAAGATACAGAG
Source organism: Aegotheles bennettii (assembly GCA_013398125.1). Classification (NCBI taxonomy): domain Eukaryota; kingdom Metazoa; phylum Chordata; class Aves; order Caprimulgiformes; family Aegothelidae; genus Aegotheles; species Aegotheles bennettii. The sequence continues at coordinate 156,666 of VZRW01011562.1, read as the reverse complement.
TGAGAAGTTATTACTCATGGAAAAGTGTAAATGAAATAAAGTTGTTTTTAATGCAGGACATTTCTTAAATGACTTCCACAAAGATGCACTTTGACACTGATGCCATTGCTGCCATTTTCTGATGGACAGAGAAAACAAAGGCATGCAAAATTTATGAAAATATATGTTTGTATGAGCAGGATATAGGATATACAATTAGTCTGTTGGTTTTGTTTTGGTTTTTGTTTGCAGATTCTTTTCACAATTACTTTCTGGCTACTGCTTAGGCAACACCTCACTGAACAAAAAGCACTACGGCTAAAAGAAGCGACTTTATCTGAGGTCAAAGTTGGAAATGAAGAAAATGAAGAAAAAGGTAAAGCCACATGCTATTTAGTCCTTCAGTCATGATAGAAGTTCCAGTTACTGCATTTCTGCAATGCTGAAAGCAATTAGCAAGATACTTGTTATTAACTAAGAAAGATATTACAAAATCTATGTACAACTATCTCTCAGGATATAAAAATGAAGCAAGAAATGCAAATAAAATGAGAGTTCTCTTTACCGTTGAAGTGCCAAAAAAAAAGGAAGGTAATTGAAATGACTCATTTGAGACATGTCATGGAACTTCCAAACAATTAGTTTACTCCTGTGTCCCAAATTTGAACCAGGAGATTAATTGCTGTAGAAGTTTAACCACAGAATATAAAGAGTTTACATGTGAAAAGTCAGTTGCTAAATTTCTTGGAAGTTGTGTTTGCACATAAACACTTGTAGAAAACCAGAAGTTAAACTACTAATTTAAATGGGAAAATAAGCATGTCTATTTTTCGTGCAGGGTCTCATGCTGTCAGAAGCATACCAGAGAGAAAAGTTTACTGCTACAGTTTCAGCTCATCTAACAGCTCCGTGGCCTGTTCTCTCTTTTGCTACTGGGCACATGTTCCCCTAAACATTTCTTGCTCTTTTCTGTCTTTCTGGATGTTGATCTGAACAAGTTCAACTCACTGAAATGGTAGAAAACCAGCCTGGGAAGCAGTGATGTAGCTTCCTGTTTGAGTCATTACAATATTTGTCTCAGTAAAGCATCTGATCAGTGTCAGAGCTGGACGCTGCAAGGATTTGCAAGGCAAGAGCAAGGAAGGGTTCTGAGAAGATGGATGATGTGTGGGACAACAGGAGTGGGCAAGCCTTGTGATGATGAAGTCTTGCTATTGTTCTCAATGTGAAGAAAAGCGTTAGAGCCACGTGCTAGGAGTTTGACAAGCCTTGCTATCTGGATACTTGCTTATGTGCACTTGCTATTGGGCTGACACTTAACCTGCCCTCCACAACCCTCCTAAGGTTAATAACTGGGAAATCCTGACCTCTTTGTAGGGCAAAAGCAGCTTGTCTTTTCTGCAGTGGCTCAGGTACAGCAGGAGAAGCTGGGAAAGTGGTAGCTGCTTGAAAAACAGCAGTGTTAGTACAGCATTTATATTTTTTAAGCTGGTTTGGTTTTATGTTAATGTTTTCTCTTGCTTGTGGTTTTTGGAGGTAACCACAGTATTCTCTAAAGGACAATACTCAAGATGAGACATTCAAACTCAAGATGAAAGTTTAAACTTTAAACTCAAGATGAGAGATTTCTGGCGGTGCTGGTGGTTTCTTTGTTTTCCAGTTTAAAAGGTTTATTGCCCTGGAGTATAGGTATTGCCATGAAAAGTATTTTGACTGTTATCCATTATACAACCCTTAGGCTCTAATTTTCCACTACAGCTGCCTGCATTTCAGACAAAGTGAAGACGGGTGTCTGGTAAGAATGTATAGCTATGTACCGTGTGGCTCCATAATAAGGTTGAAGCTCATATGAAGTTAAAACTCTTTTCCCTGCTCTGGAGACATGTATGATTCAAAAATACAGTCTCTCGTAAATACTGTGTTTTAAGTTCCTGTGTTGTATGCAGAGATTTTACTTTTCACCCTTTTGGATTCTTACTAAAAGTCTTCAAAACAGACAGAGACCAAATGTGACTCTGTATTTGCAGAAGAGGAGTTGCAAGAGGGAGAAGTGGCAGAAGAACAACAGGAGGAGAAGGAGAAGGAGCAGGAGAAGGAAAAAGAAAAGGAAAAGGAGAAGGAGAAAGAGAAGGAGAAGGAGGATGAGGAAGAGGATGATGAGGATGAACAGGATATTATGAAAGTCCTGGGGAAGCTGGTGATGGCTATGTTCATCAAGTACTGGATTTATGTCTGTGGCGGCATGTTCTTCTTTGTCAGCTTTGAGGGCAGAATTGTCATGTACAAAATCATCTATATGGTACTGTTCCTCTTCTGTGTGGCCCTTTATCAGGTAAGTGAGAACTGTGTTAACTAAATTTTGTTCTTGAATATGATGGTTCATATGTTTAACTTGGTAATAAAGTAGCTCCAATCAGCATTAATAAACAGTGTGTTTGTTCTTTAGTTAGATACAACATAATAAGATAATTTAAAGGGGATAAGACTATTTCTCCTTCAGCTTTTGATTACAGTGACAGGCAAAGTGCACATAAATGAGATGTGTGCAATACACACCTCTGCTTTGGGACTCCACCCCACATCAACTGCGAGCTGTGGAACCTGTATGGGAAAATTCTGGGCTTATGTATGTCCTACATAGCCACCAGTTTTTGTGACAGCTGATCCACACAGCTTCCACACCCCGGTGAGCATGGAGTCCCTCTTCTGGACTTTCATCACCTAAGGGTGATGAAAATGAATGACTGAATCTGTCCTTGGCTTTTATGTCTGTGGCCATGTCACAGAATTATACAATGGTTTGGGTTGGAAGGGACCTTAAAGGCCATCTAGTTCCATCCTGCCATAGTGGGGTCCCAACAGACATTTTTACACAAAAGTCTATACTTGGGTGCATGTGCATCAGGAGTAGAAACTATCTCAGAGAACTGTGGCTGCTGTTGGGTAAGTGTTGTTTACTTACAGACCAGCTAGGAAAAATAGTGTTCTTGATCTGTTTGCCAGTACAATGCTGTCTGTATTTTGTCAGTGTCTTTGCCTTCAGCTTGTTTCAACATCTTCAGTGTGTGATTTCCAGGTGCACTACGAATGGTGGAGAAGGATATTAAAATACTTTTGGATGTCTGTGGTTGTTTACACGATGTTGGTACTCGTCTTCATTTATACATACCAGTTTGAGTCATTCCCTGGGTTATGGAAGAACATGACGGGCCTGGATGAAAAAAAGTAAGCTTTTCCATTTAATTTCATTTTTTCTTTGGACTTTTGAGTTCAGTGTGGTGGAGTGCTCTGAGAGCACTCTTCCTTCTTGTGAGGGAAAAACATCATGAGACCATCCTCAGGCATAGCTGACTTTAAGCACTCAGCTCTGAAGCCATAGATTTATTAGTGTAACAAGAAAGATCATCAAGATCATGAGAGGGACTCAAAGACACTTATTTTCTCCCAGCTGCTGCCAAGGCCTTGGCACCACTGCCATTCCCAGTACAGTGACAATACTCTCTACCTCTTCGACCATAGGAATAAGATCCAGGGAGAAATTAAGGGTAGATTTGCGGGATGTCTGGAGGTGGACCTTCCTAATGAGGAGGACTGAGTTTCTTCCTCCTCATGATGTGTTGGGCATTTCTCAACAGGAGCTTATGTGAGAATGTATATGCAATATGAGTGGGTCTTCAGTGCAGGACTTTAAGTCAGATGTAACTCATCTGGTTCAAGAGATCTATGGCAGCTTTGATTCATTTAGATCTGTACATTTATAGTTTCTCTCTACATTACTGAGTCCAAATGCAAGATGTTTGCATTGTGAAACTTGCTGGTGTAGAAGAATTTAAAGAACTAAAACCAAATAACAAGTACTAGCTCCTTATTTCCCATTGCAAATGATAAGTAATCATGTCTAATGGCAAGAAAAAGATTTTGGTGTGAAAAGGTGACTTAATGACTTACTTTTTTTTCCAGATTAGCAGACCTTGGCTTGAAACGGTTCTCTGTGGCAGAGCTATTCACACGCATCTTTATCCCCACCTCCTTCCTACTGGCGTGTATCTTACACCTTCACTATTTCCATGACCGATTTCTCCAGCTCACTGATTTAAAAGCTGTAACCAGCAAACAGGACAACACTATCTACAGGTAAAGAAACAAAATAAATGGAGCTATTCATTATCTGTATGAAAATGCTGTTTCTGACTGTCTTGTAATGCTCAATTTTCATTAGATGTTGTTTGCCTTTGCTATGACTACCTGGTTTAGAAAGAAGAAAGAAAAATAATCAACATCCCCTAGTATCCAGCACACCGCTAAAAATACCATAATCAAAGTGTCTGTCTTCCCTCACTTCCCCCTACACATTAAAGTTTTTCATTTTGGCATACATTTACAAAGGTATTGATAGCATTTATTTGTTTATCTATCTGTCTCATTGTCTTTGACCTTTAATGGGAGTTAGATGCTTATTTGTTATGTGTGCCTTTTTGTAGTGCGCCTATCAATAATAGAAAGTACGGCTTGTAATTTGGGTCACTTCCGTTTTTCAATGTCTGTTTTGAGGGCCAAATGAAGTCTGGGAGATCTTTGGCAAGTACGACATTTGCATTGGGCAATTAGGCATTTTTGTAAAGTTGAACTTCAGAAATGGAAAAATCCCAAACTTGTGGTTCCTCTTTAAAGTACTGACACTTGGCTATGCTAGCTCTTTGAGACATTCAGTGATCTCATTAAGAAGTTCATTACCATTTTTTCATGATTCTGGGACCTCAGTTTTTCCTGTGTTTAACTCTTCCGTATTCTTCTGCATGAAAACATACCTGGCCTAGGATATAAGTATGAGATAGAAAGGTATTCCAGGAATATGAGATAGAAATTATTTCATAGTACATAGTGTCATATTATGCAATGACATTTATTCTAATTCTTTGAAGAAACCAATTCATTTCAACACTCTTTTTAGAGTGTTTACCTGTCCAATGATAATTGTAACTCAGCTGCACTTCTATGAATGGGGACTAGCTGCATTGCATCACGTACACCACAGTGTGTTGTGGAATAATGTTAGTCTATCTTAACAGAGAATTCTGCTCCAGGACTTGCTAGATTTACAAAAGCATTTCAGATATTTTTCATGCGTTCCATTTAACATGAAGCAAATTTACAGTGTATGGTACAAGTATGTTTGTGTTCCTTATCAGGAGTGCCTGTGAATAAGCTCTACTTTTGTAGAATGATTCTGGTTTCTGTATTTACATAAGTTGCCAAAACCAGAACAAATCAAACTTGGTAAAATTTCCTAACAATGTTTTATAAGTGTGTTTTTTTCATTTACCTTTTTAAATGACTGTTTGCATAGTACTTTTTCCTTTTGCTTCTCTTGAATTGCTAAATCTCATGGTAGATTTAAGGGCCCTTTGAAATAGCCTGTGAGCAAACTTTCTTTGCCCATAGCAGACTATTTTGTGCAGCAGCAAGCTCACGTTAACATCTATGAACTGGGCAGCCAAGCCCTGAATCCAGAGCCCAAAGAGTGTCTGAGCAGAAACAGGGATTGTTCCTGGCCTGAGGCATTACAGGGAATGCTCTACAGTCTGCAGTGCACAAGCTCTTCTGTAGCCCAAACACTTTGCACTTCTGCTGAATAACATAGAAACAGGTTCCACCTCCCTCCAAGTGCCATTCAGTAGGCATGAAATGGGGAAAAAAAAACCAAACAAGGTACTCCCACGATATAGGTGAGTTTGTGGTACAGTATACTCTGCCTGTGAAACTACTACTTACAAATCTTTCCATTATACATGAAAAATATCAAATTATTAGCTACAGGTCTCTAAATGCTGCCATGAACAGAACCACTGTGGGTAAATTCATGTCATTCTTGGAGGATGGAACCACTGAAACTAAAGATACAAAATGTTTTCAGTGTCCTGTTGAGAGAAAAAAAAATAAAGAAAAGACTAGTAGCAAAAAAGAAGATTGTAAGATGTAGATTTTATCGGTAGTCAGTGACATTTTTGTCAGGAGTAAGTAGCCTTGAGATAAGGTGCTGAAAGTAGACATTTGTTGTTGCACCAGACTTTTTACTGAGGTAAAGTGGCAGATGAAGAGGATCATGTGATATCATTAGCTTTTTTGCCTTGCTACTGTATTGTTATTTTTTTAAGTCTAAATGTATACTAGACTGCATCGAGCTGTCAATGTGGTATATGTGCTACATTTGCCATTTTGCAGTATTTCAAAATCACAGTAATCACATATATTGTCTGTTCCTTCTCAGAAACTTTCACAAGTGTGTCCAATACCCAAATCAGAACACTTTTTCTGGTTTGTATGACCATAAACAATGTCTTCCATGTAAAGGTCCAGCTGTATTCTTCCCTCTTGAGGCAATAAATCAGTACTGAGCATCAGCTGACTTTATAATTCAAAGCTTCAGAATGAGACCTAAGCTGACATTTGTATTGATGATGCATAACGTTAGAAAAGAACTAACAGAACAACCAGCTCCAGCTTAACAGTAAAACTAGCAACAGAAATAAGTTGCAGGGACAATTAAAACACAAGAACTCATATGTGCGTATGCAATTTTCTTACAAACCTGGTAAAACTTCATTTTGCCTTGAAAACGCTAGCATTCACTCAACAGATAGTTTACCTTTCAAAACTGCTTTTATGCTGCTGCTTTTGCAATGAACAAAAAATTTTAAATAAAGAAACTGAACCTTAATTTTGAATAAGCAGACAGAACTTAATCCTTTTAATAACAAACTTGTTAAAACAACCACAGCATGTGAGAGCTAGTCATGAAAGTAACAGGGAAAGCAGCTCTACCTGCCCCTGAACTGCTATGTATGATTATGGTATTATGTTTGTTTCTAACTGAAGAGTTCTGTTAAAGTTGCTGGGATTGTTCATGTATTAAAATGGTGCTTCACCTGAGCAAAGTTTGCAGAGTGAGTTCAAGAATAAAGCTCTGCCAGCGGCAAATAGAGGGGTCAGAAACTGCTACGCTGGAACTGGCAGAGTTAGACACATTTCACTATTTATAAAGGTGATTTATAAAGGTCAACGTTACATTTACAAGAGAGAAAAATCCTCTGATTAGCACTTCCCAAGCCCATTTCCTTGTTGCATCAGAAATTATGGTATGGCAGAGATAAAGGCTGCAAGACAGATAATTTCTATAGGATGATGCTCCATTGTAATCACCTTTAAATGAAAAAGAATGAAGTAGCTATTTTAAAGAATATGCAGGATATTCTGTGGCTTACTCGAGTTAAAGCAGTAGAAGCTATTCTCACATTTTGAGGTCTATGAAAAGAACCTGCAGTTTTAACTGAAGTTGCATATAATATAGAATTATAAGCTTCCTAAACTTTTCACTGCATGGTGTGTGTTAAGCTTTCAGATTGTGCTTTGTTATGACAACGTGTCTCTCTTGGTAGACAGTAAAGTGCATTCATTCCTATTTAATGGTTTCCTTTTCTCTCTCTCAAATTCATCTCCCATTTTCATCTCATGCATTCTTGTGCTTTCATCTCACACCTCATAGCCATGCCAAAGTCAATGGTCGTGTTTATCTAATAATTAATAGGTGGGTACTTCAATTCTTCCTTTCCTTTGAAACAAATATACCTTAACTTTTTTGTTACTTCTTAATTGCCTTAAAACAAAGAATTTTCTTGCTGCACAGTACTGTGAAGTAAGCAGGGAGAGAATGTTGTTCAGGTATTGTAGTCTTCTAAAGCTGGCGAAGCAGTTAATACTTCCCTTGTGCATTTGTATATGTTATGAGTTCATCTTCCAGCTGGAAATTCTTCTCTTAAACTTTGCCCATGCCTCAATACAGGAATAATTGATGCTATTTAATTGGCTGCAGACAACAGACTTGGTTGAGGAGGCTCGTTTATCTACCCTTTGTTTGTGCATGGAAAGGTGCATGTTTGCATGTGCAGACGTATACACAGACAGACACAGGCACACAAAGACATGTCCCTGTCTTCCTCACAAGCACCTAAGAAAGGGAATTTGAGGGCCAGCTCAATTAAATGTGCAGTATGCATTATGAGTTTGTACAGTCTAAGATTTTCTGATTCAGAGACAGAAATGGAACACATAGGACACTGAAACCACTGCGTGCTAAGGATGTTAATTCGTAGGTTGAGCTGGGTGCTACAGGATCCAAACTACAAAAGTCCATATTGCCATCATCATCATTCCTTTATAAATGGCATCCTAAAACAGTTCCATAAAGTAGACTTATGTCAAAATATTTGACTAGAGTAAATGTGGCCTTCTGTTTAATCAGCTCCGAGATTAGAAGGACTTCTGTGTTTGTTGTTGCTACTGAATATAAACAAAAAAGACCAGAAAATCCCTTGTTTAGATATTTGTGACTACCTGCTCTAACAAGAAGTTAATTTATGTGTTATGTTCACGCTCCTTCTTCAAATGTTATGATGTATTTTAGACTGGGGTTCTTAAAAGTTCACCAGAGGTGGAAACCTGGTCTGCAGGAAGCCCGTGTGTCAGGGAGCAGTGAGGGACACAGCTAGGATGCAAGGCTGGGCTCTCTCCCACAGGGAGTCAGGAACAGGAATCAGCAACTGAGGCTGTGGATCAGATCTTGAGATGGTAACAAGGTTCAGCCACAGCCTGGGGAACTCCCAGCAAGTCTATAGAGATGATCTGGGTTGGAGGTGAAGGCATGGAATCAGTCTGTGTGTCAGACTTAGGGTCAGGGAGGCATGGAAGGAGGCACAGACACAGCTGTGATGCAGCCACAATGTAGGGACAAGAGCCTCAGCATGAAAGCAGCTCCCAAAAGAAGGAGAAGGACCCTTTGCACTAAGGCTGGGCCACACATCCCAGCACATACCAACCAGCTGGCCTTAGATGCAGGCAGCAAAACCCCCCTGGAAAGGCAGGAAAAGCACTCAGGGTCCTGCCAGTAAAGGTATGGCACTGTGTGCTCAGTTTGAATCTTCCATGCTGATTATTCAGGAGATGGAGGGTCAGTAATGTTCTGCAGAGCAGAAAGCTTTCTGTTATTAAGGCTGTCCATGACAGATACTTGAGAAATTTATCAGGGACAGAAAGTTTCCAGGAATTCATAAACTGATTGCAAAAAAATATCAAAGGCAGAAGATACTTCATAATGCATCCAATAAGTTGTTACTAAAGTTCTGCTCTAGTGAATTACAAATAGATGAAAGTACTAGGAGTCCAGCAAGGACCTGAGGCACATGCCTGATTTTAGTGCCTCTGAAATTGTTTTGGTGTCTAAAACTCAACCTACTAGTATACTTAATTATTGAAACCCTATTTAATGAATTTGAGGGTAAGAAATGCTCTCAGTTGAAAACATGAGTGGCTGTACCTTCAAGTCTCATCATCTGCGTTATTAGTTAGTTATTTCTCTTCCCAAGTATCAGACGCAATACCTTTGTGTTGTTTCTGATAATTTACCACTGGTATGTGCTTTTCAACTTGAACCTGACTAGCTGTGAAGCCTGTAAGGGTAGCTTGTCTTAGATATTCTAAACCAGTGAAGGTTTTATATCCAAATACCTCGGAGTTGTCTGTTATATGATATTACTGATCTTGTAGTGAAAAAAAAAAAATTAAAAGAGCAACAACAACCCTAGCAATAATGAGGAGGTTTGGGAAGAAAGATTCCAAGTAGACTAACTTTCTGAATAGCAGGCAGGTCTTTTTATCAGGCCTTGGATCTCCTGTGCTCAAGCCTACTGCTGTCAGTAGAACTAAGTGTAGACATACTGAAAACTAAGCCCATACTGAGGCTTTATCAGGTACATATATTGCACGTACCTATCTTTATAACCCCATCACCTTCTGTATCTCTTGGATATGAATGGGAGTTTTATGAATAAGAGAAAGTTAAGTCATCTCATATAAAATCCTATAGAGTTATTGTATCTCTGTTCAGTTTACACCGAGGTAAGTCATTAAGTCCTTGATTTACACCAGTGTGAATGTAGATTTTTCCATTATAAAAGTCAGTTGGGAATATACCTTATTAAGATCAATACAATTGCACATGTGCAAAACTTGTCTGATGATATGGATACTTCCATTTCATTGGGGCATTGCCTTTTAAATGGGCTCTGATGATTTATAGTAACTGAGGCTCTCCCTAACATTTGAACTGAACTGAAAATTCATTCTCTCTTCTTTATACACGACTTCACTGTTGGTATGTTATTACAGCTTTATGTAGATACGCAAAGTTAAATTTTGTCACTTTAGGGAATATTATTTTTTAGTCATTTTACGGAGATTTGAATATCCTTTTAGTATATACATAGCTTAAATATGAAAATAAAGAATATCAGACAAAAAGCCTTATTTTTAGTAGCCAAAGCTACTGAATATATTGTTGAGTATAAGAGATTTTCAGATTATTGGACATTGAGGTTCATAGCTCAATCCACGATAAGAGATTTTAGTAATCATTGCCATGAATGTATTTTTTCAGTGAGATTATTTGGTGCCTGACTGGCTTATTAAACTTCTATCTTTAAGCCACCTTTTCTGCTTTTTGGTGATTGGTATGATATTCCTACTTCAAGTTTATTTAACCAAGTTTCTGTAGCTTTTTCCTCATTTGAACCACCAAAGTTTTGATCTTGAATAAACTGCAACTCCCGATTATTGGAAGAATAATTCTGCTTGTTTGACTTTCTCATTAACTGCTTAGCCTATGCTCTTATTTTTTAATAAGGTGGTTAAATCTAGATTTTGAGTTTTGTGAAGAAACTTGTAAGAAACCTAGTTAAAACTGGCAGAATTTTCTGTCTGAATGGCAATATGCCAGAATTTCACATCATGAAAAATAAAGCCCTGTGGTAGTACTGTAGCATGTTGAAGTTACTTGCATTAGTCCAGGCATGGTCTAACAGGTGCTTGAAAGTAAGCTGAGTGTAGTAATTTCAATAGCATAGCTAAACATTTAGTGACCTGATCATATAGATACGCACTTGCCAAGGGAGACGTTATTGGAAGAAGTCATATTCAAAGGAACTGTTTATCAAGTAAACACTGTGCTCAGCAAAGCACGTAGGATCAGGGAATTAGGAAACTTGGGTTTTCTGAAAATATTAGAGGTGAGTCCCAACAGCATAGCTCAGGGGTGAGGTAAAGAAAATATCTGAAGCCACGAGAGAATGTGTCTTTTCACAATAAAGAAAAGATATACACTGAATAAATCTCAAAATTTGGCACCATGGCAATAGAGAAATACCATTTCCATGTATCTCAGTTTTGGTAGTTTGAAAAGTACTAATAGATTTAGTAAGAGACAGTTATAAATTTAGGCAAAATTCTCTGTTACATGCAGGAAAGAGAGAGAATGAATGACAGTATCAAAGACAAGGCATGATAAAATATACTGAAGCCACAGACATGGAATTTTTGCTTTTGTTTGTTCCCACACCTATCACTGGAAGAATGATTGCAAATTCCTTGGCTTCCCCAATGCACCTTTCAATGCATTTACAGTAATCAGTCAGATACTTGTGATTAATCAGCTGCATTACTGACAGCATGGTACAGCACTGACCATGTTTAGCACTGGTGTAAATAGGTTGCCCCCTTTCCATCTGTGCTGCAATTCCATGTTTCTTCATAGAAGCACCCTGTGAATGTCATGATGGCATGCTCTTGGCATCAGAAGGCTTCTGCAGATGGAGTAGGAGAATGCTTTATGACTTGTGATGTAGCATGACATATTTATCAATGACCTTCTTCTGTAACCCCTCTGTTCTCATCTCCCTTTTTCTTTCTGTTCCAATTACTTTGAGCAGCCTCAAGAAAAAAATACCAAACCACCAAAATGAGTAAGTCCCCGATGAAGTCATGAAATGTTTTCTCTTAAACAATGTCATTTCATGCTTCTACATCTTAAACTCTGACCATTCTCTCCAGTGGGGAAAATGTCAAGTTTAAGTGTCAATACCACTCATTACTAACTAACCATTAGTATCTGAGTGAGGAGTAGTTACTAATACATTCCAACTCAATTTGCAGTGTGTGTTTGGAGAAAGCACCAGAATCATTAACTTTTCCACTTCTAAGGCATTTTCCATGAACAATTTATTTTTCCTATTTACACATGAAAAAGAAAAAGACTAAGATATCATCACTGCTCAGTTTGCTGACATGCTGCTATTTACCAACAGACTGGTACACCAAGATGGAAGCCTACCTGACATAACTATGATGAATTTAACAGCCAGCAGAGAAAAGGAAGAGGATAAAATGCTGGAAGTGGCTGGTGAGAAAAGGATGGAAGAGCCGGAGGGGGAGGGAGGGAAAGGGATTGTCGAAAAAGGAAAAGACGAAGAGAAGGAAGATGAGGACAAGGAAGATGATGATGATGATGATGAAGACAATGAATCAGAGGAGGAAGAAACTACAGGTAAGCTCTACAGTTTGCAAATTTTGCCTTCCTCAGACTTAGTTAACAGTGGCAACAGATGGTTCATTCTTGGTCATTTCTGCTCACTTCAATTAGATTTTCCTTCTAATTTTACATACAGTCTTTGCCAAAAGAGCCTGAACTGAGCAAATGGCTACTTGTCAATTATTCAACAGGCTGCAGTCCCTTCTAGGGAAAAATCATTCTGTTTCTGTAGGATGCTGAGAGGATGAAAACAAATAAGCAAACAAACAAACACATATTTCTTCAGGAGACAACTCTTCTAGGTAGTCTGGGTTGGATTAATAGGAGGTTACCCCAAATCCTACAATCTCTTTTAGAGTGAAATCTAAAGTGAATAATAAAGAAAATACACATACATATTTAATCTCTGATACTGCATGCTTTCAAGACACTCCACTCCCAATGGCTTTGCTTCATTATTCATGTGCACATTAGTGTCATATTTTTCACTTCTGAATATGGAATGTGTAATTGTTGCTAGATGAACATGAAAATGCTTAAGGGCAGACATAGGTAAGGCAGATGTTGTCAACTTTGATATTGCTGGAGTGAACTCAGTTTGGAATACGAGCCATGAATGAAAACCAACGAAGGGCATTTAGCACCCTAGAAAGCTGTATTGTTTGGAAGTAACCTTATCACATACCAATCTTCACAGGACTGTGACATATAAATAGGGACAGGGTCAATGTGAAATGGCAGCATATCTGTCTTAGCTACCCCAGAGAAGCTGAGCTGAAACTACTTACCTTTCCTGGCTGGGACATCTTCCCTCATGAAGGTGTTCATGGGCCATGGAAGTATTTCTTGGCCAGCTCTCATGCGGTCTATAAGGGGTGATGAGTTCATTGCACTCTGGCCATCCCTCCATGCTGGAAATGCTTGGTGACAGAGGCCAGCTGGTGGAGATTACCCTGTGCAGGGACATATGCAAGCACAGAAGCAGGGAGCTGCAGCCTTCTCTCTGGGCCCCTTTTGCATTGCACAGAGTGGGACTTGGCAACAGCGCAAGGTGCTGCTTGCCATATATGATCTATCGTCAAGCTGTACATGTGTTTATTTCTACCAAAGAGTTATATCATTTTTATATATCCATGTGGCTGGAGTTTTGACATTATTTTAACATGTTCATGTGTGCAGACTTTATTACACAGTGTTGTACAATTTTTCAACAGATGCAGTCAGGCCTGTATTTTATCCCTTGTACATGTAATGTCTGGACAGACTAGACAGAGCTTTTTGAAGTACCTTATGTGAATTCTCCATTTAACTGGCGCTGTCTGGACATACCTTGCATAGAAGCAACAGTGCAAATTAAAATAAATGCAATGAAACAATAAGTGAGAACATCTAATTCTATAAATAAAGACTTTTCCTAAATACACTCATTGTGCCTATAAAAACACAAATGTGGGATTAGAGTTCTATAGCTTAATTTATTTGTCAAGTTTAATTATATACTCATAGAATTTACATCGCACAGCATTTTTATTAGGATTTTCTAAGTTGTGATTGGAGAAAATGGGCAGAAAAGCAAAAAAAATGGAATTTGATTGTCAGGTATTCCAAAAGTCTGCAAGTGTGCATATGTTGTTCATACAAATATGCACAGGATAACCATCTTGGTTTGCTTATGTATAAAATAACAAGATAAGCTGAAATAATTATATACAGAAGCTCCTTTGCATTTTTACCAGCTTAGACAGTGATGTTTTGGTGTCACTTGCGAACGTTTCCATCTCCGATGTTGCTATAAGAATGTTTTCACAGCATGCAAAATCCTTCCTAATCTCCAAAGTGCTTCTGAAGTCCTTAATACAGTGTGAAGACTTTATACTAATACATACCAGCCTTGTGAAACAGTTTTATAGCCAGCCCATAAGCAAAGACAACACTTAGAGCACTGTTCAGTATATGTCTTGTCATACATACTCATATGTAACAGATGTTGCCACATGCTTGCTCACTGGGCTGTTATTTGGGAAGATGGCTTTTTAGCAAAATACTGTTTGCAAATGGATGCTTTCACCCAACTTCAGGATCTTAGAGTTGCTAAAACTCCCTTTTCAACTGAGAGAAATATTAGATGTGTATCCTGGGATGGCATAAATCACACTCTAGGAGGGTATACTTTTTGCAAGGCATTTTAGATAACTGACATATGAAGACACTAAACTATAGCTGTCTAAATCCATGTGACAATAAACTCACTCCTAGTGTGAATGGATCTCTGCCATGTTGGCTGAGAAGCTTTCTGAATAGCAGTAGTCTGTGCTTTCTGAAAACAGACTGGGTTAGTAGCTCACAAACATCAAACAAAATCCTATTCTTTCTGAGCTGGATAAGGGCCAGGGCTGGAGTGTCTCAAATCTATTCCCTGGATGGGATCCCTAAGCTTAGATCCAAAGATACTGGAGGACCATGGAGCCCAAGAATGGCTCTGCTAGAGAGGAATAGAAGCAGACAAGGGAATTGGCAAGGGAAACCACCACGACTTCTGAAGTGGGGAATCTTTTCAGTGAATATGGGTCAGAAGGGAGAGCACCATAGCTAAGTAGACATCAGTCCTATTTGGTAACTGAATCATACCTTTAACCCCCTTCTTGTCTTAGTCTAAGGCCTAGAAGAGAAGTAGAAAGCTCACTGTTGTCTAGTAGACCATTCCTTTTTACAGAAACCTTCTGTTTTACTCTTCCTAATGGTTCTGCATGAACATCTCTGCAGATTTAAGGAACAAGTGGCATCTGGTGATTGACCGCCTTACAGTGCTGTTTTTGAAATTCCTGGAGTATTTCCATAAGATGCAAGTCTTTGTGTGGTGGCTATTGGAACTGCATATCATCAAAATCGTTTCCTCTTACATCATCTGGGTTACAGTGAAAGAGGCAAGTAATCAATCGCTGTCAAAATTTTACCCATGGTGGAGGCTTGTCAGCATCTGCTGAGCAGTGGCACACAAGTGTAGGGAGATGCCTTCCTCATGTCAGACCTCACTGAAATTGTGGGATCTAGCTGGGCTTGTCAGCTGCTGCGAATCTGCCTTGGCATATTCTTCCACAGTGATACTTTATCTGCCTAGATATTCTCAACCCTCCCCCTTTTTTCCATGTATTAATGGTTTATCAGTCTAATTGTTTGGGCCCATCCCTCCCCTGTACAAGCTGGCTGTGGGCATCATCCAGGGATGTAGGGTCTATAAAAGAGCTAGGAAGAAACATCTAGGAAAATTACTGAAACTGGGTCTGGTGCTGAAGAAACAGGAACATGGAATTATGCTTAAAGAAAAAGGGAGCAACACCTTTAGCTGTGCCTTTAGTGTGGGCAGTGTGAGTTCTCTACCTGACAGAGCCATTCCTTGAACAGGGTAGTAGGACAGGATTCACTAAAAAAATGAAATAAAAAATCCTTTTTCTCACATCTTTGGGGGAAAAAAGGTCAAGAGGATGAAGGTGGGTTCCACAGACATATGGAACTGTATAATCTCTTCTTTGTTTCATGTGTACTAAAGCAGCAGAACCAGTATGTGATCCTTCTTATTTCATGTCTGTTTGTAGGGTGGGCATGCCGTTTTGTGAGTCTAATACTATTAATATTATGTTGGAGATAACATTCTTCCTAAACTAACTTAAGTTTTGCCTCCTTCATTTACTGCCCTGTGTCTGCGTTATTGTGAATATTGTATTTTTTTTCAGTATTTTTCCTCACAGTTTCTCTATGTCCCTTTCTTTTGAATAATTTTTTAAAAGTAATGGAAGAGGTCAGACTTTCTCAGTTCTTTCGTTACTCCATGTAATTTCCATCCTGTTTTTGTGTTTTCAGGTGTCTCTGTTTAACTTTGTGTTTTTAATTGCCTGGGCTCTTGCTTTGCCATATGCTCAGTTTCGCCCTTTGGCATCAAGTATCTGCACTGTTTGGACATGTGTGATTATTGTCTGCAAAATGTTGTACCAGCTCACATCTATTGATCCCAGCACTTTTTCCAGTAACTGTACATTGGTGAGTACAAGTGTGTATTAAAAAGGTCTGACTGCTGCCTTCTTCAATGAAGAAGAGCAAAAGGAAACATATCTAGTAAACTACGTATCACCTATGTATTATTCTTGATTATCATTTCCTCCCGAAGCAACCTTAAACTCATTTTTCAGAAACTTGCATTTTCTTTTTAGCCAGGAGAAAATGAAACTAAGGTCAATTTAGAAGAACTCAAAACGTCAGTCCTCTATAGTGGACCAGTTGATCCTGCAGAGTGGGTTGGATTGAGGAAGTCTTATCCCCTGCTCGTGTACTTAAGGGTAACTTCTTTTATTATCTGTATTGAGATATTTTCTTATTTGTGATGAAACTGAAAATGTCTTTGAAATAAATCATCTGCCACACACACACACAAAAATGTAATACAAGCCATTAATAACAGGGAAGTACAGAGGAGAAGAGGCAGCAGAAAACCGTATCTGTTACATGGGACATTTCCAGAAGGGATTCAGCACCAATTAAGATAATCTGCTTGTAGAAGTATGGCTTTCTGACTCTACCGTCTTTTAAAAGCTCTCTGAGCAATGTGATATTTAAGAGCTCTAAGTAATTAAGAAGTACATAGCTTTCAGGTACTAAAGAACTGATAGGTCTAATTGGAGTAATTGCCTTGAATGACAGTATATGCTATAAGCAGTTAATTTTTTAAGTGCTTATTCCTTAACAACAGCTTAGAAAATATAATGAATTAAGGGAATAATTCATTCAGACACCAGTAAATGGGTGATTTTTTGTTTTCTTCTTGTTTTCGGTTGATGCCTGTGAGCAATATTTTATTATTCCTATCTTGATTAGAAAACCCTACTTACAATAAAAATGTGCCAACTCCAGAGGAAAACCTTACACATCTCCTTAATTTTAAGAATCTCCAAAATTTTGTATACACAGTTTAATGTTGTCAGAAATTTGTTGACGGAACAACAAGTTTTAATCTAACTCAACTTATTCTTCATTTCTTTCCTGAGAGCTTACCTCTGTGTGCTTTGTTTGTATAGGGAAGACCTGCTAAGCTCTAGTGGTCAACATATCAGGCCCTGGTAGTGCATCTGCCTCTCACTCCCTTAGTCATCCATCTCCCACATTTAAGAGTATGTGCAGGGAAGAGCAATTATTGACCCAAGAATTCTGCATGGAGAGTGAAGTTGCTTAGTGGTGTTTAACCTGATGCTAGGAGCTTTACAGCTACAAATAGATAATACTTTGGGATTAGAAATTGTTCTAGAAGGGTATTTTGTTGCAAATAAAATTCCTCTACACAGAGGAATTCAGTTCAGTGCTAGACCTGAAGATCCCAAGCTTCAAGTCTTGGTGTGTTTCTGTTATGCTCCTTTAATAACAGACATTCAAAATGTCTGTGGTATTGAAGTAAGGATCCTAGCTATGATGGATTGTGTAAAACTAACCCCAACAAGAATAGGAAGTCCTAGGACAGTTATGGGTGCAAGTTGGAACACAGGAGGTTCCAAGTGAACATAAGAAAGAACTTTTTCATTGTCAGAGTCTGTCACTGGAACAGGCTGCCCAGAGAGGTTATGGAGTCTCCTTCTCTGGAGACATTCAAAACCCAACTGGATGCATTCCTGTGTGACCTGCTCTAGTTTGTCCTGCTCTGGCAGGGGGGTTGGACTAGATGATCTTTCGAGGTCACTTCCAACTCCTAACATTCTGTGATTCTGTGATTCTGTGACAGCAAGCAAAAATAGCTTCATGTCAAAAAAACCCCACAAAATCCAAACCAAAATAACCAGTGGCACCTGTCTCAGAACATTCTTGTCCCAAATATTTCTCAGTGAACAGAGATCTAAACTTTGCCTCTTTAGATTCAGTTCTGGCTTCCTTGAGGGACTTTCTCTGAGCTGGTCTTTTTAACCATCTTTTGAAGCTGGTTAATGCCTCTTTTCCTTTGAGCATAGATCAGATCTCAATCCTGAGAGGAAAAACCTCACTTCAGAGCCGCTCAAGCTCCATCCCAGTCAGTTGGCTCTGAGAGAGAAGGAGCTGTGCCTGAGTGAAGACCAGCAGAGACTGTTCATTTAAAATAGTATCCAGGATATATTTGGAATGCCCAGCATTCTCACAGTTTGAGGAAGTTAGTGCTTGCCAGCTGAGCTCCTGAAGATGGCTTTGAGTGTGCTTGTATCCTCTATCACCCACAAAGCAAAGCATGGTATCTTAAAAGAAGCTATGAAATATGAGCAGACACATGGATGGGTCAATGCATTTTTCCTCCCCTTCCTTTCCACAACTAGTGTTCATTATAGTATTTTTTAAACTAATGTCTTTAAATGTATCTTCTGAATGTCAGCATGTTTCATCAAAATCCATGAAGTGGTAGGAATCTTACTTTGTTTCAATGATAGTAGCTGGGAATAGGTGCCAGTGCATCCTGGAGTGTTGAAATGCTCAGTGGTGACATCCGTTTGAATATGCATGGGCTTATGCTTATCAGAAAATTTTGTAGCTTCTTGTGGTTTTGATTTTTATGTAATATTCTTCTGTTTGTGTCTCCCATAGAATAATTTACTGATGCTGGCTATTCTGGCTTTTGAAGTTACAATCTACCGTCACCAAGAGTACTACAGATGTCGAAATAATCTTACCACACCTGTGACTAAAACCATTTTCCATGATATTACAAGAGCACATCTGGATGATGGACTGATAAACTGTGTCAAGTATTTCGTAAACTATTTCTTCTACAAGTTTGGTTTGGAGGTAAATCACTATATATTTTAATTTTCTTTAGACTATCATTCCAAATCTTTTGACTGTGTTATTTTTGAATACTAGCTTGAACTATGTTTTACAGCTGGATGTTTCTTAGTCATCACTCAAGTTAGATCTTGCCACAGTTTCTATCTGTTAGTAGTGTTTTTACTATTGCTTTCCTTTGTATGTCTTACTTATAACTCAACAAAAGAAATAGCTGATGGGACAAGGAACAGAATTGAGGCACAGCCTCTCATGCACATACAAACAGAGGGAACCAGGGTCTGCAGTAGCAGAAGAAGAAAACAGGGGCTAGTAGGCCATTGCTCTATATAAACATTTCTAAGCTTCTTTTGCCTCTATTTGCACAAATACATCCTTCTTTTTTTATACTTGTTAATAAAATTGTTAGCAATCTGCAGGAGCAAGAGCTCCAGCAAAGGTTATTACTGCTTTGTGCCACTAGTATAAGACAAAGCTCTTTCTCCAAAGAACTTTTCAGTAGACAAGAAACACGTAGAGAATTAGAAGAGGCAGGTACAGAGGACTGAAGGGATTTTTCTGAAGATCCATGATGTATCCTAAATATCTGGTAGGTCTGGTAGATCTGCTTATCTGTTTGCCAGCAGTAGTAGATCAGACTGCTGGGGTTTAGGCTCAGCTAATGTATTTCTTCTATTTGCTTCACCCAATCCAGCAGCAAAACAGCAGAACTGAACCTGCCTTGAAGCTAAGCTACTGCTGAACAAGTGCCAAAAAAAAAAAAAGCTTCATCTCTGTTCCCTTACCTCGCCCATTTGTTCACAGACACCTGAAATGTACTTTGAAAAATGTGGTTTTTCACAGATTTCTATGGCTTTCTGAAGAAAGCAACCCCCAGTCTAATGCATCCCAAATCTAATAACAATGATGTCCTTGACCTATCTATTGAACACTACCACCTCTTGGTACGGATAAACAGAGTAAACTGTTCACAGACAGTTTGAGGATTAAGAATGAGTGAAAATTAAAATTAATTAGGAAGCTATTTCTTTTGGGAAATAAATTTAACTTTATCCTAGTCTGAGAAGAGAGCAAATCAAAATAGTGAAGTGCACTGAATAAATGATTCGCTATGAGTTGTTCACTAAATTTGAAAATATGCTTCATGGTACTGGGGGAAGAGACTACTTTAAGTGGAGCCAAAGAACGGAAATGCTCTGGGATGCAGAGCCTATAGAAAAATAGAAAACTAAAGCTGCCTTACAGCAATTGACTGGATTTGTCTATAACCAATAGAGGCCCTATGGTCCAAATCCCATTTCTTTTTGTCTGGTTCTCAAATGAGAATACACTTTAGTTGTTATTCTTAATACTCTTCCTTTTCACATCTGTAAGTGCTACCAAATATATGGCTGTGTAATATATGCTTTGCTTGGCAGCAATTAAACATTTCACATATAGGCTACTGTGACAACTGTTTCCATTCTGTACCTTTATATACCACATAATGGAAACCTGCTTTAGTGATGTATTCACATAGTTGACACTTATAGAAGAGTATTGAAAATGTGGGGTGTTGGTGTGGGATGGGGGAGGTTGCTGTTGGAGAGATACAAACTACTTTAGTTTGTTGGCTTGCACAAGGTTCCTGCAGTCAGCCCCAGCACATGTCCAAGCGTTCTGTCAGGATCCAGAATAGTTTATCATTGCTGCATTGACTAGCCATCAGGCTGTAAATGTTGCTCATGTTTATTTGCTTCTTTTCCAGACCTGTTTTCTTCTATCAGTGAATGTAATTGGCCAACGAATGGATTTTTATGCCATGATTCATGCCTTCTGCCTGATTGCTGTATTGTATCGACGTAGAAGAAAAGCTATTGCAGAGATCTGGCCAAAATACTGCTGTTTTCTGGCATGCATCATTACATTCCAGTACTTCCTTTGCATTGGCATCCCACCTGCTCCTTGTAAAGGTAAGGACACTTACTTTTTGTGGGCAATTACTGCTGCTTGCTTTTACAGAAAAGTGCTGGAAAATTGATAAGTATTCAGAAGAAAAGGATGAAGTAATTCTTATAAAGTAGTGATTGCATTTTTGCGTGCTTCTGTCATTCAGACTATCCATGGAGAAGTGGTAATGCCAACTTCAACTCCAACATCATAAAGTGGTTATACTTTCCAGACTTCATTGTAAGACCAAACCCTGTCTTCCTTGTCTGTAAGTATTTTAGCAAATGGTTGTGAAGTGTTCACATGTCCTTTGCTTAAAACATCTGCACACTGTAATTTGAAGCCAGCCCTTTGTTTACTCTTCAGTAGTAACATGTAGTAGTAGTGACATGTAGTAGTAGTGACATGTTCTGTGGGAGATCGAATACTAAGTGTGGCTTTGTATGTAGCAGAAAAATTAAAAGAATTAGTAATTTCTGCATCTGTTTTTTCTGTATCCTATTTTTAATGAAGCTACATTAAAAAGTATTAATTATTTCCCCTTTTCTAATTAATTTCTCAATAAAAATCATAGAAGATGACAGGTAAAAAAAAGACAGTAATAAATTTCAAATTGGTGTTAAATGCATTTAAAATAACAGTCTGGTAACTACATTATAATATATCACCACCACTCCCTTACACCTAGGTTAGTGACTGAATTTTTCATTGCAAACACTGCTTTCTCCTAGATGATTTCATGTTGCTGCTGTGTGCATCCTTACAAAGGCAGACATTTGAGGATGAAAATAAAGCTGCAGTACGAATTATGGCTGGAGACAATGTGGAAATTTGCATGAATCTTGATGCAGCATCTTTTAGCCAGCATAATCCTGTTCCTGACTTCATTCACTGCCGGTAGGAACTGAAATCTTAAATACTTGGAAAATACAGAACCTCCTTTTTGTAGAGTTCTCTAGTGTGAAAGTAACTCTCATAGCTTCTAATTTTACTTGGAATTCTTGTATATTCCCATCTCATAACATACCTTTTACTGTTGTATGAGGCAACAGATAGTCAGCTTCTGAGTAATCAGCTTCTGTTTTAGGAAAGAACAGATGAAAAAAAGTCTTCCTAACACTGACGATTGTTTTAAGTGCTCCCCAGAGGGACGTTCAGTGATAAATTTGCCTGAAAGCACATACTCCTCCCCATGAATGGCTGTGGGGTAGCATTTATGATGGATTTCAGCACTCTAGTGGCTTCCCTGAAAACACAGGCATGTTAGCAAGTATCCATTGTTGTCTGAGCTTCCCCATGTACATATTTAATCCCACAAAGTCGTCAGTCATGTCCCATTGAGTTGTTATCTAAGTACAATCAAAATAATACTCTAATATAAGAGACTGTCCTTTGTGCAATTTCATCTAGGCATAAGAACCTTAAAAGTGTCTTGGAAGGACAATTGGCATGTCTTCCTGTTTCTCAGCGTTCATATAAGTTTGTTTAGGAAGGTGAATAATATAAAAAGGGGGCAGAGCCTGAGACAGTTTGTTCTAGATAGTCTTAAAGCAATGGAGCCATCCCCATGTGATCATTTCAACAAACACAGATTATCTCAGCTCCTCTGAATTGTGTTGGGCATATTCTTAATTGAAGTTGTCTCTGAAGGTTTGATGCAGTATTAGAAGAATAAATGGGAAAAGTAACATTTCTTACCTATTATGTTTTCTCAGACTAGGTGGAGTTTTTTTTTTTTGTGAATGTATTTTATCAACAGATATCTGAGTGCAAAAGGGATTAAAAAAAATGGAACTAATCTCTAGCAAAATCTTCCTTTTGCTGATAAACTTTTATTTCTTTTACTAGAGAAGTGCTATCACAGAATCACACAGAATCACAGAATCACAGAATTTAGGGGTTAGAAGGGACCTCGAAGGATCATCTAGTCCAACCCCCCTGCCAGAGCAGCGTCACCTAGAGTACATCACACAGGAACGCATCCAGGCGGGTTTTGAATGTCTCCAGTGAAGGAGACTCCACAACCTCTCTGGGCAGCCTGTTCCAGTGCTCTGCTTCACCAGAAGCCCTTCTCAAGATCTTTGTACAAGTTGATCCTACTGTTTCTGTTATAAACAGTGGCCAAATCTATCTTGAAATAGCTTTGAAGAGATCATTGAAACATGTTCAATTGACTCATCTGTCCAGAGATTTATAGTCACTTTTGGGTGAAGGGTGAAGAGTTCTCCTCCTTGAGTATTTCCAGTCTACACAATGGACCCAGTGCTCTAGATCCAGTAACATGAGCAGAAAGAAAGATGTCACTATCTCTTTTCAAAATGCTTCATCAAGTAGGGATGCTTTCCAAAAGACACCTGCCAAACAGGGCTTGGTTGAGAGGAATGTGTAGGGGGGATTGCCTGAGTTTTTTTCTAGTCACTGTGGTGGTGTCCATCTTAGCAAAAGCTAACACAGCAGTTATATGAGACACTGTGATGTGGTTGGCCACTGGCAAAAGACCATCACCAGTGGCACGGTTGCTGTCAGAGAGAAAAGGTCGAATTTCCCTCCCTTAGTCCAGAAAAAAAAATGTGAAAAAAACTCATTAATGATGAGAATGTGTCTTAAGGCTAAAAGAGAAAAAGAGGCAAGAAAATCACTGGCTTTTAAATAGCCTCTTTTGGCATCATTTCAAAGTTCCCTGGAATCTGGTAGGTATTTCTGGTCATCTGTAGAGGATATTCCCAAATGGCCAAGCATGTAAAGTTTGAAGCACAGAGAATGTTCTTTGAAGATTTTGGATGGGAATCAGAGTCAGGTTTATAATGGAAAGCAAAGTCCAAGCTGAACTGGCCTGCTGCCTCTCCACAATCTTTTGGTTTAAGTTCTATGTTTTGATTTATATCCATGGTATTCATCACCTTGAAGTCATTGGTGGCATCACATTAATTCAAATGGCCTGCTTGGCATGTGCGAACAAAATAGACCTGTGTATAGGTGATTAACAATATGCAACCATTTAATTGGGAGTTTGCAACTTGTATTAAGAAGTAAGCAATTTTTCTGATGGAGAGTACAAAAAACCAGAAAATCAAAGAATCCCATTAGTAGCAGTGAGCTGAACAAATAAACTGTGACCACTTTATATTTGTTCCAACTAAATACAGAAAACTCTGTGACTGTTTCATGTGATAGTTTTATGTTGTGTGAATAAGAAGCAGAATGAAAAAAAAATACAACAAAGAAAGAAACAGAACAGGAATGTTCCCGTTTATTGTATCCTTTCTTGTATATGGTTGGGCAGGTAAGCTATAACTTTTTTTTATGTATGTATTTGTAGTGTTAGCTTCCTGAATCTGTAATGGGAACATACTTGTACAAAAGTGTATATAGGTATAAACAGAACTTTCTTTAGTATGAGCTACATAATAGATCTTATGTTCTTGATGGTATCTTCCCTTTGTTTGAGCCCTTAAGTATCTCCTTCAATGCTTTCAATACA
Organism: Aegotheles bennettii; assembly: GCA_013398125.1. NCBI lineage: Eukaryota > Metazoa > Chordata > Aves > Caprimulgiformes > Aegothelidae > Aegotheles > Aegotheles bennettii. The sequence goes on along the minus strand of VZRW01011562.1, from coordinate 132,079 downwards.
AAGCAGATTTTCCAAGGCTTTAGATGATATTATGTTTGAGAGGTTGCACTGTGAATATGGAATCTTAAATGCTGAATTTGCTTCAAAGAAGCACCAGAGAATGGCCGGACAGTCTCTTGAAGTGACTGAAACTTCTATTAGGGATTATAAATCTTTAAAAAGAAGGACTCTCAAGCTCTGGAGAATCCACTGAAGATATACCTCAGAAGAAAATGTATGTATTTGTCCTCCATCCAAGACAATTTGGAACTGGAAGGACTTTGTCTAAAAACTTTTGTTGCACTTTGCCATAGAAGTTTCAGAATGGTCTAAATATTTAGTAACATGGACAAGAACTTGGTTCAAAGAAAGTGAAATGAAAAATGGCGTTTCTCCAGAAGTCAGGCAGAAAGAGCCAAGCAAATAAGTGATGACAACCTGATTATTAATAAATTACAAAGCATAGAAAAAAATTGTGCTTAGTATTCATGTGTTCAGGAGAAGCCCAATATGGATTTACTGCCGTATAAAAGAAGTGGCCATTGTGGACCAAAGCTGCCTTTCTGACTTGTCTCTTCCTTTGAGAAGTTGCCAGTTGGTCACTGTTCTAGTAGGCATGGATAAAAAGCTTTTAACTGCAATATAAACAGGGGCATAAAAAGAACATATTTCCAAATGCTTAATTTTATTCTCTCTGGAGAAATACTTGAGCTCAACAATGATAAATACAGTCTAAGGAAGAGATTTCCTGAAATTTTCTTGTCTTTCCACCCCCAGATTTCTCAGGGGATATATGCTTGACCCTGGGGGAGAGTACAACTAAAGGTCTTTGAGACAGAAATAAAAATGAATAAAAGTAGGAGCTTTTAAAATGAAACTGGATTTAAAGCGACTTCACTGAAGATAATCCTTTCCCACAGTCTCTGATGCTGGAAAATCCTCATTTCAGTTCCCAAGCAGTTTTCAGACATTCTCTTAGACATTAACAGGGAAAAAAATTGGGGTTGTAATCTATTTTTTTTCCTCTGAAGACCATAAACAATATTAGCAGCCAGCCATTGAACTGTCCCCTTTAATACCTGCACCCTGGGAACCATCACCAGATGAGTCAGGTGGAGGCTCTTGAAGGCAGCTGTGATGCCTTTCTTGGAACTACATTTCTAACTTAAGACAGTGAGAGAGGATCTACAGATCATCATTATAAGCTTCCCATCATATTTGTTGTATAAAACAGATAAACATTTTGGGACTAATAAAATGGGCCTTAGCAAATAACACAGCTTTGGATTTGGGAATTTTTAGAGCAGATAGAAGCTTGAAGGAAGGACTTCACTGGTAAGAACGTGAGAGTAAAAGAATATCAGTCCTGAGAGAAGGCTTGATGGAAATAGTGGGAACTCAGACCTATAGGATCCACAACACTAAATTTGAAGAAGTCCATTGAAGTAAGGGAGCTACTTTTCAGAAGCTTTGAAATAGCTATTGGCAGAAGGAAAATCAATGAAGCTGCCTTCTGAAGACTGAAATGGAGCTACAGGGAAAGGCTTTGGGGATGGAGATTTGCTGAGAAAGTATCGATGTTGGAATTCTAAGGGGAAACGAATTGTGTTGCAAGCTTACACAGGCTGCTAAGATTGTAAGGAATATGAGATAGGGAAGAGGGAAAGGAAGAAGAAATTTGGAGAGTAGAAGTAGCTTACAGAATGCATATATATGGGGATAATGTGCCTGAAGGAGAGGGAGAAGGTAGTCATCAGAAGAGGGCTGCAGGAAGAGCCCTGGAGTTATGTGAAGGTGGTGAAAGCAAAACAGGTGGCTGATAAGGGAAGTCAGTGAGACTACGTAACAGCTGCTCCTCCAGCATGAAGAATCACTGAGCTGTATCAGTCAGTACAACAGCACAATATTCGCTCATCAGTGTGTAATCAGAAGTGTGTTCTTTTCCTAAACTTCAAAGCACTGGCTGAGGATAAACACCTTTCCCCAAGGGGTTGTTGGCTGCAGCATCAGCACCTCTCTGTGCCTGCAGGCAGAGGTCTGGACACTAGACTGGCCACAGCCAAACACACCATTAAGCCTGCTGGGAACACAACTACACCTAGAGCAATATTTTTGCAACAGGCTGGATTGTATTACAGTTAAAAATTAATTCCTGTGGAAATAAAATATTGAAGCAATCATGATAAGACTAATAAAGCTTTAGTAAGGAAAAGCAGATCATGTGATATGGTGAGTCATCTGAGGTTACAACAGCCTTGATGGATGGATGGAATCAACTTCAGACTTTCTCTTCCTTGGTTTTGAGCAGTGATACAGTAAATTTTTCCAAAATGTTACCCAGAGTATCAGTGGGTTCTGCTAATGACACAGTTGGCAAATCAGCATTTTTTATTTTTCATTCTTCTTTCAGATTTCTTCTGTGTAATTTCTCATTCAGTGGTAATCATGCTACAGAAAGCCATAGTTTGGTGCTCTTGGTACACTGGTGTAGTGGTTAATCTTCCACAGATGTGTGGGTCTGTTCCTGGTCCCCAGCTACACACTCCCACTTTTGCATTCATCACACCAGCACTGAGTTGGTTCATAGGCTGAATGGGCAGAGAAGTATCTCTTCCTTCCGTCCTCTCCCAAAATAAATAGGCTTTTGCAAATGAACTTCTTTAAATGAATTCAAACAGCCAAAGCCAAAGAAGGGGCTGGAACCCAGAGCTGAGGGTATGAAGGGTAGTGGGACTGTCCGCTTAGGAAGCAGCCTCTCAAATTTAGAATCATAGAAACATTATGGTTGAAAGGGACCTCCAGGGTCATCAAGTCCAACCTTTATCCCATCATATTCCTAGCCATTGGACCATTAGACCATGGCCTCAAATGCCTCATCAACCCGTTTTTTGAACACCCCCAGGGACGGTGACTCCACCACCTCCCTGGGCAGCCTATTCCAGTGCCTGACCACCCTCACAGTAAAGAACTTCTTCCTAATATCCAACCTAAACTTCCCC
>VZRW01011562.1:53415-128223 GCA_013398125.1 Aegotheles bennettii | reverse complement strand
CCTGCACTTGCTGCGTGATCTCCCCCAAGATGAACCTTTCCATAATCTTCCCTGGCACCGAGGTCAGGCTGACAGGCCTGTAGTTCCCCAGATCCTCCTTCCTGCCCTTCTTGTAGATGGGCATCACATTGGCAAGTTTCCAGTCATCTGGGACCTCACCCGATAACCAGGACTGCTGATAGATGATGGAGAGCAGCTCAGCAAGTTCCTCCGCCAGCTCCCTCAGCACTCTCGGGTGGATCTCATCCGGCCCCATAGACTTATGGGTGTCTAATTGACTCAGCAGGTCCTTTACTACTATTTCCTGGGTTACAAGGGGTTTATTCTGATCTCCATCCCCATCTTCCATCTCAGGGAAGTGAATACCATGAGGAGAACTGGTCTGGCCGTTAAAGACCGAAGCAAAGAAGGCATTAAGTACCTCAGCTTTTTCCTTGTCCTTGGTAACAATGTTCCCTTTTGCTCCAGTTGTCTTTGAGTCAGAGTCCATTATTATTGAGGAGTATTAAGATTGCTTGTTTAATCAATTCAGTTCCATTTTGGGCTTTTCTCAAAAGATGCTGATGCATTTTGTTGGTATCAGAGGATAAGATTTTTGAAATATTGGAATTGTTACAGCAGTATCAGGAAAGTGATCTCTTCCTAGCCATTCCACACATCAATAGTTATTATTAAAGGAACAACAAATATTATGGCGGGGTTTTTTTCTGGAGAAACAGTGAGAGCACCATTTCCAGTGCATATTAAGCTAGTGCAGGCCTGCTCAACTGATGTTTTCTGTTTCTTTATTTTGCCAGTGTGTATAGATTCTTCGTTAATGTTTTATCACCCAACACCCGGTAGCATCTCTAAAGTCATGACATTTTTAGATTTTGCAGACAGTCATCCATACATTTCTTAAACGTTTGTGGGAAATTAACATAAAGGGGCTTTCTCAATTGCCTTTCACTAAATGCCCCTCTGGTTTGCTTCAGCAAGTGAAATGTATAATACAGACCTATAAATGGAGGACTATAAATACATTCTCCTAGAAAGTTCTGAGCCTGAGAACATTAAGCAGCAGGGGCCTTTTTATGTGGCTTCATACAGTGCACTTAGTTCATTTACTGCTTACATGGTTTGGCTTAGGTATATGTGTACTCCTATAGTGCTGTCTCCCTGCCTGGTTTCCTGACAAATCTAGTTTCATAGCCTGGGTGAACAGACCTTGAAAACACAGTTACATCTGGAATCAAAACACTAAATGGACGGAAGCTAAGAATTAGTTGGTTTGCAGTGTTTAGCTGTAAGTAGTATTCAGTATTGCCTTTGGCAGATATTCTTATTTGAAAGCTCACTGAGTCAATATTAAGTCAAGATTTTAAGGAATCTGAAAATACCAAATTGTTTCTCACTCTTTCCCTCTGTGGGCCAGGCTGATTTCAGATAACTCTGTCTCACAGATTCCTGGAAAAAATTTTTGTAAATTCTATCACGTTTACATTATATAGAAACATTTTACCCCTCAGAACTTTTACAGTTGATATTCGCTGGAGAAAGATATTTTTAGCAACTGTCTTTGAAAAGTAGGCTTTTAACTGGACTGAATTCCCTAGTAGTCATCAATAAATACAGAATTGTTTGCAGTGGAGTACTGTATCTGGCTTTTGAAGATAGATTTGCTATAGTATTGCTTAGCCATCTTAAAAGATGATCTCAGATAGCTTTTAAATTGCTTATGTAGCATTGCCAGATAATACTGCTCTATCATGGAGTTTGGTGAGAACATGTTTTCCTGGTTTTTCATGATAAAAGTCTTGATCCTGCATGATGCAAAGTGCCCTGACTGGGTGTAGCAAGGTACTTATATACATGAATGAGCTAGAATTGAGTATATAAGCCAGGCAGACAATGAATGAGCTGGACCCAGTGACCTCAGTGTTAGTCTTAATCAGGTGCCCAAATGCTGAAGTGGGATGAGAATGCTCAGCAGACCATAGACACAAGTGTCACCCAGTAGCACAGGTAAAGGAAAAGTCGCACTGTCCTCAGAAAATAATAACCTTTTCTCCTTTTTTTACTTCCAGGTCCTACTTAGACATGTATAAGGTGATAACATTTAGTTACCTCTTCTGGTTTGTGCTCACTATAATCTTCATAACGGGAACCACAAGGATAAGCATATTCTGCATGGGATACTTGGTAGCCTGCTTTTATTTCCTTCTGTTTGGTGGAGATCTGTTGCTGAAGCCCATCAGAAGCATTCTGCGTTACTGGGACTGGCTGATTGCCTATAATGTCTTCGTGATCACAATGAAGAACATCCTCTCGGTAAATAGCTGCTGCCTTTTCTCTGCCCTCAGCACTTCGGTTTCACTGAAGTGTGCGCAGTGCATTGAGTGGTCATTAAAAATCCTTTTTCAGGACCACAGCTTTCTGCAAGTGCTAAGCAGGGCTCCATTTTAATTCAGAAACTGCAAGTGCATATCCAGGGAATGGTATTTATAGGAAAATGTGCACTGTTGTATTCAGTTGTGCTCTGTGAAAGGTCACAAGCTATTTTCAAAGGCCCAAGTTCTGGTTTCTTTACCTAGTTAAGTCTCTCCTAAGAAATCTTGTGAAAATCTCAGTGGAGTGATAAATTAGTAAGAAGTGCAAGATTAGTCATATCATCAATAAATCATGCACATTTAATTAAACTTTTTATTTGAAACTAGAATTTTCAAACCTGGTACTAGATGCAGGTGTCATGTGATGTTATGTAATCGGTAAAGTTGACTATAAAATTACAAGCTGCATTACTCTTTCCTTTAGAACTTTAGTGTGAAGTTCAGGTGAAAACATATATTTGATAATTAAATGTCAAATTCTTCTGCAAACTATTAAGGGTTTTCTTACATTAACTAACTCTTTAGAGCAGATTCTTGCAGTGACACTGATACGTGATTGAGACAAGCCAGTCATTTAAATCTTCTTGAAAGATAAATTTAGATTTGTTCCTGGCTATTGCTTTTTAGCTTTGAACATTTTTAGTGCTGGATTGAAAAGAGCAGACATTTTTCTTTTTACATTTATATAAGTCACTGTACTAAGATAAAATTGATTTATGGGTGGTTTGAATTTGCAGATGTTCTAAATTCTTACATGTGTGCTTACATGTGTGGGAATTCAGTGGAGTTATGTGTGTGTTAAGCTTATCCATGTATGTTTGCAAGATTAAGTCAGTGATTTATAAAAGTTCCTTAATGTGCCAGATGTATCACTTTCTCTGCAAAATCACAAAAAACCCCCACATACCTCCTATCTCACTGATAATCAAAAGAACAAATTCTTGCTATCTAAAAGTGCTGTGTCACTGGTAAGGACACTCTGTCTTCTAATCTCTGTTTAATAATGAGATATAATACAGCCAAGGGCAATCACAATATTCTCATGTAATGTAAAGAGGTGCAACTTATATTTATTTCTGCTATGTCTCGTTACATGAAACTGTTTATTTATTTTCCAGATAGGAGCATGTGGCTACATTGAATCATTAATTAAGAACAGTTGCTGGTTGATTCAGGCGTTTAGCCTGGCTTGTACAGTTAAAGGCTACCGTATTCGTAAGTATAGCTCATTTTTCTTCATAATTTTCTCTTCTGATATATTACCTTGGGAAAGAATCATATCTGCAAGTTCAGTTAATAAAAGCTTTGTCCTATATTGACTAGCAACACAGAATATTGAAAATATTTCATAGAAGCAAGGAAGATACATATGCAGAGAGAAATATCAACACACACACATACCCGCAACCAGTGTCAGCTGTAAATTAACAATTCAGTGATACCGACATTTAAGTTTCCCTGTATATGCAGATGATGTGGTGTTTGAGGGTATGGTTCCACTGTACAACTTGAGCTAAAATGCCAGCTCACCATCACTGCAAGGAGAGGGCACCTTTTCCTAGCTGCAGACTCCCACTCCTTCCTGTCTGCCAGGTCTTACATTCAGTTGCTCAAAGGGTAAACACCTTCAGCACACTGAAATGGCAGAAGGCTAAGACAACATAAAAGTGGCATTTTTTTGCAGGCATAGTGAGTTTAGGCTTTTTTTTTTATGATTATTCTCATGTTTGTGGTGATAACAGGGAGGGAGTGGATAGTGTATGTGGGTGGAGGTGAAAGAAGTGAGGAACAAAGTATGGAGAGCAAGACACTTCACCTCTCAGTGAGCTGTTAATTTGACTTCATTAACACCCAGAACTGAAGGTTTGAAAACATCTAATTTTTTTCAGTGTTTTCTGCTGAATTTAATGAACAATTTCATTCTAGTGAGTCTGCAGCAAAGTTCTGAATTACTGTCTTCATGTCTGATCCTAATAGATAGTGGGGAGTAGTGGAAAAAAAAAGGAAATATGAAAATGCAAGTTCACAAGATAAATGGTGCCCAGTAACTTGTGTATTATCCAAAACTTTTTGAGCAGCAACAGAAACTTAGACACAGGTTTCTGACTCTCCAGTGGATGGGCTCTCCGAACTTTGAAGCTCTTGGAGCTTGACCTTCCAGATCTATTAGACTGGCTTTCTTGATTGTAAAGCCAGCTTTGAGCCAGAGTCAGTCCCTTGAGTCCTTCTACTCCCTTCTATAGGGCAGCATAGGCCATTTAGTTCATAGTTTAGCTCCATAAAACCCAGTTTCAGTTTTTCATTATCCCCAAGACAACTGTCTTTTAGAGAAGAAAGAAAGAAAGAAAGACATAGTCCAAGCCAAAATCTAGAGGTAAGAGGAATGGGATTTCCTCTCTGCCTGTCTCCTCCTACCCCAAAGAAAGCAGTTTTGTGGTTTCAAATATTTTTCCTCTTATGTAATGGAAAGAAACATTGAACTGAGTTGTGGAGAGAAAAAATAAAAATATTAGGTGGTGGCAGTCAAAAAATTATTTTGACGAAAGTAAACTTATTTCTCATATTGATAGTGTTCTTAATAGAAAAATGGGACAAAAAGCCACTTTGAAATGAATGAAAATGTTGAAATATGCCATTTTTGAACACACTGAAATCAAATATTGAAGTCTAACCAAAAATACTTTTTTCTCATTCTTTGTTTTCAAGTACTTATTAGGATAGAGTGATTTTTATTTTTTTTTGCAAATGGTTCACTTTTGGTGAATTCACAATTTTATGGGATATCACATTGTTGAAAGCTTACCAGTTTGCTGTAAAATAAAATATGGTGTACTTCAAATGGAAATGCATGTCAGTTTTCTTAAGAAAAATCTAATTAAATTACCTAAATTCACATAATATTAAAAGCAAAGATTATTTAATTGATTAAACATTACAAAATAATACTAGCAAAAAATAATAAAATAAAATAGTCCTTATGCTTATGGTGTCTTTTTCCAGCAACCAACGATCTAGATTGTAAACTGCCCAGTGGAGAAGCAGGAATCATTTGGGACAGTATATGTTTTGCTTTCCTGCTGCTGCAGAGAAGAGTCTTCATGAGTTACTATTTCCTGCATGTGGTTGCAGATATAAAAGCTTCTCAGATCCTGGCATCAAGGTAACATAGAGTTTCAAAAAATTAGATGAAACATCTCAAATCTCTTATGGGTATGGTGCTTATTTGTTTACGATAGGTAGTACCAAAAGAGTGCTGGTATTTAACGTTGATTTAAGCAATCCATGCTAAATTCATAATTGCAAACCCAACTCTGACAAAGCACACATGAAAAAAAAAATATTAATTAAACCATCTTTCCTACCAAATACCATCTGCTGTTCAAAGCTGTGAAGTTGATGTGTGTTGCAGCATTCTTTCAAAGGAAGTATCACTTTCTTTGGGCCTTTACTTATACTTTCCCACAAGCATCCACTCATAGCTATCACTAGCACAACCATTCTTATGTTTTTTAATAAGAAAGCAGATCAGGAATGAAATTCTGGTTTTAATTTCAGTAAGATCTCTAAAGAATTACTTTCGTCAATATTGAATTAAATGTATTGTGGCTTTGTTTTTTCCCCTGGAGAACACATGGACATTGATTTCTGTCTGTGTTTGAAGGTAAAATTTGACTTGCATGTCCTTAGAGGAAGAATTTTTATCTTCCTCCTCTTCCCCCTCCAGGGTTTACTTTAAAAAGGGGGCATGGTTAACTGCCTATACTGAACAAAATTCACCGCTGTAAACAGGGCTACAAAAAGATCTATACCTCAAGCCCATATTGCTTCTTTTAGGCTTTTGCTCTAGGGTGAATTTCACTGCTGATGCCAAAGATTACTTTACCATACTTTGGGACAATAATGATGGCCAGTCTTGACTGTATTCCTTTGAAAAAATGTTGTGGTTATCCTCCATATTACATGGAAGAAAGATTAATCTCACAGAAAACATGGTTGAAAAATTAATTAGATATAGACTTCTGAAACTATAGCTATTCTTACCAAATTCCTGACAAAAGAAAGGCTTTAAATCTGTGCTGCTTCTTTGAGAGATACTTTGTGGTTCTTTGAGATGGTTCAAGATCTGATGAGTGAATAATGAAGAATGGCCAAGACATGTGATCTGGACATCCAAATCAATGAGTTGATTACATTTCTAGTGAAATGGAATCAGAAGGCATATTCTTTTCGCACAGCAGAAATTTGCTCAAGGATTTGTATCATCATATTGAAAGCACTGTAGTGTTTAGAGAGGAAAAGTGAAGCTGAAACTATGCTCACCATGGCCCTGGATAAAGCTGGACTTTGCCCACAACTTCCAGGGGGCTGAGGCAGAGGGACGAGGTTATTATAGCATTGAAATTACTATAGAGACCAAATCCTGGAGGTGTGCAAGAAGTCCTAACTTACCTTGAACCCACCCATGTTCTATGTTCTGGAGGACTGGAAACTGAATTCCTTGAACAGCTGCTAGAGGAACTTGTAGGCTGAGTAGGATTTGGCTCCAGATCTTGAAATGATTAACTGTAAACAGATTAGTATTCTGGAGTAATTGATTATTTCTTTCAGGCCTTGGATTAGTTTTGTTTTAGGCAGATGAGGTCGTGTACAGTGATCAGCTGGCATTCTGGAAACTTAGAAACATTTATTGTTTCCTCTCCTTTTTTCATTTTTTTCTGACCTCATTTCTGCTGTAGGGGAGCTGAGCTGTTTCAGGCTACGATTGTGAAGGCTGTAAAGGCAAGAATTGAAGAGGAAAAAAAATCAATGGATCAACTGAAAAGACAGTATGTATTTAATATATCTATATCTATATATACATACATATGCATATATTTCACTGATTGTTAGTATCTAGCACTTTCTTTTATAGAAATGCTGATTATTTTTTGAAGTATGATTTTGCAATTACAAAAATAGCTCTCTGGGCATTCAGAGATCTTAGGTATTCCAATATTATGTGGTTTTAGAGTCACCTTTTCCAACAAGGCAACTTACTACACAATCTAAACTTTCATTTAAACACATAATTACATTTCTAGGTTGTGAGGTTAACATAAAGAATCAAAGTGGAATGTACTAATCTACCTTCTCCTCAAGTGAGCCTAAAATTGTAATGGAAATACATGCTGCCTATAAATCCAGAGATAAGATGAGAAACCTCTAGCTTATTCTGAAGCTTCTACTAAACCTTAGAAATTCAATAATGACAGGTTAAGATCAGCTTTTAACTGTTGCACACCTGAGTATCACAGCAACATAACCATATAGTTTTCTTTTCAAGAGATGATCTGTATCTGTGCTAATTTTTTTCTCCATTACGGTTCCAAATCAATTGTAGTTTTGGTTTATCCTCTTTTGGGTAGTATGAATGCATGCAACGCAGATGAAATATAGGGGGAAATATGTGTCTTTTTTTCCTCTTTCTTTCCACTGATTACCCTGCTGTTCTCTGAATTTGTCTGTCCCCATCTCTCCAAAGAGTAGGCAAATCCCCTATGAAACTCACAAAAAAGGTAGACAGATTACTAACTGGAAGTGCCATGTTAACCCTGTCTCACTTAAAGGTCCAAGCCTAGATGGTTAGAAAACAGGAGAGTGGGTTTAAAAAACACAGAAATTTGAACAGCAAGGGGTCTAATAGGGAAGCTGTAGTTAAGAGTCACCTAAATAGCCTGAAATCATGATGAGCTAAGGAAGTTGAGTAACATCCCAGCCCTGCTGCAATGGAAGACAATATTCTCATTGACTGTACCACTATTAGGATTTTGTTCTGTGTATCGGTATTCTTGGTTAAATTTGCCAGATGCCTATTACTTCCATTTCATTTGTGGTTCCTCCCTAGTATTTGAGTGAAAAATATAAATGTTTACCTTCACTGAAAATATTTACATTGATCCTTTGTCTTTATTCAGCCAATAAACCACTCTGTTTTCTGTTGAATGCAACCAGCATGCTTCTTTAATAAGTGCAAAAAACTTTCAAAGCTCCTTCACTGCCATGCATGAAAAGCCGTAACTGCTTCCTAACCAGATGTCAAAGCCCACTCATAACAGCTTCCTCCACACCTGCATAACTGAAGAAGCATCAGGGGGCTGCAGGGACTGTGTTCCCTACCTGCATGCCTGGAGTTTCCCACCAGATGATGAATTGAGCTGGTGCTGGCACTGCTCTGTATTTGAATCAATCTTATCCCAACAGGATGTGCCTGTCCTGGAAATATTTTTTTCTGTTAATTCTGCAGAGTTTAAGATCAAGGAGATGATACTGCTTGCAATAAAGCCAAAGCTAATCAATGTTTCTCAAAAAAATGCTAGCTTATATTTGCAGGATGTCTGACTTCAACAATAGAGGTTGCTTGTTTTATTTCATTCAACACTGTGTGTCAGTACTTCATACAGTTTAGGATGAAGAGAACTGTCAACATGGACAGAAGTTTTGAAAAAACAAGTTGTCCTGACTGACATAGCGTAACTTCAGCAGCAGACGAATGATAGGCAAAGAAATCTAATAATCTACTGAATAATAGCAAGTAGCTGACATGAAAGAGTTTTTCCCTCTCTAGTGGGTGGTCCTTCCCTAAAAAATTGATTGATTATTAAAAGTATTTAATTGCATTTTGATCTTTGAAATTAGTGAATCGTTTGCTTCTATTCTAGTTGTACTGAAAGAACTTATTCCTGTTGATTTCAGTTTTTTTTACTCTTTTCAAACTGTGAAAATGGAAAATGTAGAAGTCTTGAAAGACCAGGTTGTGCTAACTTTGAAGGATTGTAAGAAAGAGAATTGAAGGCCTGCCTGCATCTGAACAAATCTGAAGCAGTTCAAGTGTTCTGTATTTCCAGATATGTGAGACAAATGAGAGCTTAAGGGGTGAAGATGTAGCACAAATAGTGCAGAAATAGCCACATGCTTAGTTCAGAGTGGCAAGTGTGAGGAAAACCACTGCCTTGGGCAGAATCTTTTTTTCTTAGAGCTTCATTTGCTGTGTTGTAGCTCCTGACAGCAATTCTTTTATTTTTAAATGATGACAAGATAGTTGAGATGGAGTAGGTAAAACAGTGATGTGATAGCACGCAACCCAGCTCTCCCCAACAAGTGGGCAAACATCTAGACTTGACCCTTCCAGCCAGCCCCTTCAGAGCCATTTAACTCATTAAGGGCAGGATTAATGACAACGTGAAATGGATATTTCCTTTACAAATGTTGGTGTGTGTGTGTGTGTGTTTATGTGTTTAGCACTTGTTTTTCATGATGGGTCAAAAAAAGTGAAGATGTAAATCTAATAAGATTCTTCCTTTTGCTAGAATGGATCGCATCAAAGCCAGGCAGCAAAAGTACAAAAAGGGTAAAGAGAGGATGCTAAGCATGACCCAGGAGTCCTCAGAGGGGCCAGAGATTCGGAAGGTTTCTGAAGAAGATGATGAAGGTACCATTAGTTATTGTTGTATCGTAATTGCAGCTGAGCACTAAGGACCTAATAGACCTATTATTTGAACAAGTGATAAATTTATCTCCAAAACAGTCGTCACGTAGCAAGGTTGTTAGCTGAGTGAGCTTGATTCAGCCCAAAAAGTCTGGGATTTTGTACTGCAAGGTTTAGAGAAAATTGCTTCCTTTAAGGTTACTTTTGGTTAATTTCAGATTCTTGGCAAAGAGCTGAATAGCAGCAGAGGTCTGTTGTGAACAAAGTGATTATCTATAAACAACAGTTACAGATAGGTAGCATTCACATTTTCCCAGCAACATTTTCTGGGTGCTGTGAGGTTTTTTCAGTTACTGAAATGTTTGTCTACCTTTAAATGTTGTTTAAAACATGGGAACAGATAAAATGGTACCTACCTAGTTCCATGTTTCTAGCACTGACTGGGGATCAGCACTTGCTGGATTTAGAATTTTTGGAGCCTGAAATATAAGGGAATTTGAGAACAGGGAAAGTATTTTCTTCTTGAAACTACAGTCAACTCTGACTGTACACTTTAAAACCCAAAACTAAAGTTTTTAGCTGTTTTACAGTATTTTACACTATTTTAACTGCTGCATAAAACCAGAGTACTTCTGCTTACTGGTCATGCTTCTGACTGATTTAAATATTGAATGTTCTCAGTAGATTTAACATCTGATGTACTCATGAAATTTTAGCTCTTTTGAGAGAAATTTTAAATGATTAATCAGTGTAAGAAACATGTTTCTCATTTTGTAAAATTAATATTTGGACATATTTTATTTTAGGAGAAGCAGACAAAGAGAAAGCCAAGGGCAAAAAAAAGCTGTGGTGGCGGCCTTGGGTTGATCATGCTTCCAGTAGGTTTTCTCAATCATCTTACAAATATGTGGATTTAACCCTTATATCCTTGACCAGAATGAAAGCATTACCATGACCTGTTTGTTTTATGCCTGATTTTATGATTGTGACTTGATAGAAGGCTTGTTTTTTTCAACAAATATTTTCTACTTCCAAATCTTCAAGGAGTGAGTTTAACCATATTTTAAACTTCTATGTGTTGGAAGCTCATGATACTTTGGGCATTCTTAGAAAAATATCAAATCAGATAAACATGCACCAGAAAGAATCTATTTTGGCCTCAAGTCTCGACTCCCCCTACTGCAAAGCAGTGTTTGAAACATATTTTAAAAATGTAGAGGTGAAGGTTTGCCAATACATCGTAAGATGAGTCATAATTTCTTTTTCATATACACACATCATACATCTTTTTTATGGTTCATCAGTCATTCTACTGTCAGCTGTAGAAATCTGAGTACTACAGTAAGGCAGCAAGACTATCCCCAGGACTAGGCTGTGCAGGGCTCATCTGAACATCTCGGATCACACTTTAATGTACTGTTGATGCCAGTTGTTCTGTTATTTCCATCTTCTTCTGTGTTTATTTGAGAGCAAAAATATGTTCAACTTTGTGCACAAGAAATTATTCATATCGTTGTTGCATTATGATATTTTTATTCATTTGTAGCCCAGTCCAGGCACATGATAGAGTTCTTCCCTACATTATGGATAGGGCAAATCAAGAAAATTGACTAGACTGCAATCTCAAATCAGATATCCCTCTATTGGATCTTTGTTGAAAGAAATCAGACATGAGCTATTTAATAACCACTGAAGAGTTAAAATTTTTCAAGCCTATAGCACTGATCAGAGTTAAATATGAATGTCAATATTGTACCTGGTCATTTAGTTTAAGAGTTACTCCAAGTAATATGTTTACACATCTATATACTGCTTCATTTACCTATGTGTATTTATTTATAACTCCAGAATATGTATTTACCAACAATGTTTAATAGTATGTTGTGTGTTTATTTCTATCAAGTCACAAGTAAATGGTGCCTCTATTTTTATTTTTCTAAAGGGCACACTGCCACTTTAGAGAGACCTATCCCTTTTCAAAAGTCTTATGAAAATAAACTTACTGCTCTGTATCATTAAGAACAGCAATGACAAAACAGATCAAAACTCTAATTTGCAACTTTTTGCTGTAAGAATTTCAAGCTATGGTAGTTTTGAAGGAATGGGATATGGTCTATTTTTTTGTAGTAAGAAGAACTGCTCAAAGAGAGACATTGACTTGGCCTTTACTTATTTCACCCTCATTATTTAATCTTTTTAGGTGGCAACTTATATTTTGGTTTTTAAATACTGAGCATTCTTGAAATTATTTACTGCAATAATGCAAAACCTTGTGGGAAACATCACAGACCCTTATCCTGCAAACAGTGGTTGCCTGCCATGTGGCTTGAGTCCACACTCACTGAAACATGGCACTGACAGTAGGGGTTCGCAGACAAACAAACTGGAAATAGACTGATATTCCCCGTTCATCCTTCTTGAAGCACTGTGCTGTAACTGCAGCATTGTGCTGCACATGACTGTTTATCTCAGTAAATGGGTTTGTGGCTGTGGCTGTGTATGTGTATATATTGAAGTCACTCAAGCTTGAAGTTTTATGCCAATCCTTGTGTTAATTTATATTTTTATTATTGTTTTTATACTAATTGTTATAATTTTATTATACAGAGAGGTACCTCATTTTGTATATCATAGGGTTTAAAACACAGTCATGAATTTGGGTCTGAACAGAAGAGATAGGAAACGCTGGTGAGGGTTTCCTCATTGATGCTCACTCACACTCTCCCTTGCAGGGAGGTATGGTACCTCCTGTGCTTGTGGATTGCTTATGGAACCCTACAAAGATCAGCAGGAGCTAGGACGACATGCTTCAAGGTCCTCAGCTTGTGCTGGGACACAGAGTTGTGTGTGACATAGTGCAAAAGATGGTGCTCACAGCTGTCCGTGAGAGCTCTTTCCCTCTGGGCACATGATGAGATTATGCTGACTTCTGCATGGCTCGCCTTCTGCCTCCTCCATCTCATCCCACAAGGAAAGCCTGCAAGTCCCTTTTCTTAGTACGAGAAAGTCACATTTTGCAGTAGGAGCGGGATGCCACAAGTCCAGTCTGGCCAAGAATTATCTTACTAGTAAAATGTGGTCTCTTTAGTAATCCCTGTAGGTGACTAACTCACTTACTCCACTTTGATGTGTGCAAGAATGCATTATTGCTATTCAATCATACCTCCCTCTTTAGTTGGTAGACGTAACTGCTACATTATAGTGTCTCCTCAGATACACTTTAACCTAAACATTTGGGAGGGAGTTGATTGCAGATTTGTTTTCTGCCAGCTCAGGCAGTTCCAAGTCTGAACTGGTGCCACTCTGAGCCTTTAAGGAACTGCAGCAGAGGTTTCCCTTAGATGTCAGACCTTATCCTGCTGATCTTCTGTGTGGACAATTTCTGTTGCTGACTACAAGATTCTTTTTTATGAAAAGAACTACGAACTACTGGCTCTTAAAATACATTAATCTCTTTAATGCATTTTAAATGGCATTTTTAAAAGGCCCTGTACCAAATAATGAATTTGTTTGATCCAAGAAATTTGCAAACTTTCTTTTTACCTCAGTTTAGCAATTAGAACTGGTGAAGTGAACTCTCTGTCCCTCTGCAGCGTGTTCACTGATGTTAAAAGTCATAACTAGGCACATGAGGCACAAATTTCCCTCTGCTGAAGTTATGATCCAATAGCGTTCTGGCAAATTTCACAGTGTGCTTACCCTGAGGTTTCTACAGTAGTTATTTGTGGTCATCTGTGAACAGAGGATCTGTGTAGAATTCAAGGTATGATTGAATTAAAGCAATTATTACTTTTCCAGAAACCTATAATGAGGGTTAAATACAATTTTCAATATAAATACATATTGCTTCATATATCCAGGTTGTGTGACATTTCACCTAAGTAACTGTTCCTTTGAATATTTCAGCTTAAATGTGGGAATTATTTACCAATTTTTACTGCTGAATTTAATGCTGTGATTTTGATTTTTTTCTCGCTCATTACCTTGTTTTTAATTTCTTTTGTTTCCTTTGTTCACTCATACAGGCCTGTTACCATCTGAGAAATAAAAATATTGCTTCTGTTCAAGGATATAAGGCCTAGCTTATTCACTATGTATCTTTACTGTAGCAAGGCTTCAGAATCTTTCTGAATCCGTGGGCAAAAAATTGAAACTCATTTGCAATCATGTTAATAGAATCCAAGTGATTTGTTTTAAACAAACCAAGGTTTTCCATTACCTCATCAAAGCTTAAATATTTGAAGAAAACATTAACTAATACCATCCCATTGTTTAAAGGATGCCTCAGCATTTTAAAGAGAAGTTCTGTATTTTTTGTCCAGTGGTACTGTTCATGTAAATTCATTTCCTTACCTGCTGGGCTTTTTTTACTCCCTCAAATAACTACCAGTTCCCAACTATTTTAGCCTTAACTGTCATTCTCTTCTATAAAATGCAACCTAATATCTTGATATACTTCAAACTTTTTCTTTACATTTTCTTCTCATGGTGATATTTTCGATAGTTCTTGTATAGTTCTCATTCATGCCCAAAATATCACAGACTAACATCAAATAAATTGCCTGAGACCTTTTAATCTCTTGCTTCTTCTCTGTTTTCACCTTCTCTGGTTATGAATTTTTAAATGACTGGCTGGATGTTCATAGCTCTTGAGGCAGTTGAGAATAAAACTTTTCAGAAAAATAAGTAAATATTTTGTTTCACTTAGTGGTCAGAAGTGGAAATTATTATTTGTTTGAGACGGATAGTGAAGAGGAGGAGGAAGAGGAGAAAAAAGAAGAAGAAGAGCCTCGAAAAAAATCTGCATTTCAGGTACTTTATGCTAATTTGCCTTCTAGTTGATATCTGGAAAAAAATATAGGCATCTCATAACACAGGCACATATGTTAAAGCAGCTAGTACATCTAAAGTAGACTTGAAAAGTTTTGGAAATGAAATTTCTTGCCAATTTAAAATGCAAGTTTGCCTGTTTTAAGCCTTGCCAAATTCCTACAGAAACTATAGTGAAATCATATCTCCATTCACTTACAACTGAGGAAAACAAAAATTCAAAACCAAAGGTTAAGAGTCTGAGCTTTACTTTTTCTGTATTGCAATAAAGACAAGTGAGCAAGTTGGCTTACCTCTGGCACTACTATACAATGCTTCAGTAGTTTTCTGGTTTTGAGTAGATGTTATCATTCCATGAAGAAATGATCCCAAAAATAAGTGACTTTTCATGGAAAAGAATACATACTTAAAAAAAAATATTATTGATCCTAGTGGACCAGAGAAATAGATCCTTGGGTTATAAAGAGCTTAACATTTAAAATTACAAAAGGAGATCACATCAATTTCTCCACTTTCTTTTCAAGGATAATGTTAATTAATTGCATTTTAAGTGACAGACTGTGTTGAAGTAAAAGGATATTGTAATGTTAAAAGATAGCTGAAGTTTCCTAACTGGGTTCCTATGATAGACTGGTTGATGTTACGCGGTACCACGTATTGAATCCACTGACCTAAATTAAGAACTTGGGTGAAGAAGTTAGTGAAATACTCATGCATATAGGGTTGCTTTAATCTTCATAAAATTAAAGTTTTACTTGTTGAAGAGTTTTCAAAAATACCACAGAACTTCTCCAGGTCTGTAACTTTAAAAACTTAGGCAAACAGGTAGCTTTTTGTGGATGAGCATTCCCATCCAGATGCAAGCTCATGTCACTGCAGAACTGGTGCATTACTGAAAGCCCAGCCCGAGCAAGAGCAAGAAACTGCCTCCATGCTCTTCTGTTTCTTATGCCAATAGATTACAAACAAAGCTTCCCAGATGACATTACTGAATTACAAGAAGAAATACTTAATTCATTGATACAATCTGCCCTTATTTTATTTACTTACATTACATTACCAACTGATTACATTTGTTAAACTGCCTGCATGGTAATGACATGGAAAGATTTTTTTCCTGACCTTAAAAAAGTCAAGACAAACCTGGATGAAAAATATCATGATATGTAAGTTTTATTTTCTACTATCTACACTATTTTTATGTATAGTTTTCATATAACTCACCTTGGACCATAGAAATAGCTCATGAATTTCTAGGTCATTTTTCTTTCTGGTTTTCATGCAGGTGTAGAGGAAAGTTTGCATTCTTGTTTCTGCTGATTTTTTAAAAAATTGGTGACAACATTTTGGTCAGATGTACTGGTGCCAAGCACTGAGACTTTAAAAAGTTCTAAACCTGAGGTCAGAAGCTAATAAGATTTTTTCATTTACTCTGGGTTTTGGGGTTTTTTTGCTTGTTTGGTCTCATTTTTTAAAGCTCAGTCCTGAAACTATTAATCTGAGGATGGAAAATCTGATCTTTATTTCAAAATTCTGTCCAGACGTTCTGTATAGGTGGCCAGTTCTGCAATACGTGCAACATGAAGATGTTGGATGGCTTTATGTAGGAGGGGAATTGTATGGAATAGAAAATTGCTTTTGTTTATGAAAAGCTTGTTCATCATTTGGTCATCATAATTTATTCACCTTCCATCACCATGCACAAGGTCTTAATAAAAATACTAGCAAAGTGAACTAGTTTGTTATAGAGCCTGCAAAAAAAATATTTTTAATTGTTGATTTTTCTTTTAGTGTAAATTGAGTGCAGTAGTCACTTCAAGGGTTAACTTGGAGAATTTATCTGTTAGCAAATACAGGCAGTTAAGAAACATCTTACTGAAATTTTATTGTGACCATCACAAATGATCTTTTTTAGTATTGGAGTGTATGAATGTAAATTAATTCTTAATAATCTAGGTACAATCATCCAGTAGATACTTCTATTAATATATTCTTGTTTTCTACTAATTGCTCTTGCTTTGTCCTTCTTTATAGAGAGCTATTGGGAAATTTGCTTCAGCCATTTTAGCCTTGCCAAAGTCTGTCATTAAACTACCCAAAACTATTCTTCAGTATTTAATCAAAGCAGCAAAGGTACTTGACATTTTGTGAATGCTCAGTATGTGACCCATCCCGTAGTTCCTGATGTAATGTATACCTCTGTCCTCGTCTGCATTTTTTCTCTTATATGAATGATTAAAAAAAATAATGACAGCCAAAGCTTCGTTCCCAGTAAAAAATTCCCAGTAAACATTTCATACTTTTGGTGTGGTCAAGCCACAAGAAAAGTGGTCTATCTTTTTTAAAGTGTAACCCTGGAGAGAAAATGCAGACCCAAATTTTCATTTTCTTCTGATACTTCTATACAAGGTGGTCACATTGAGTTGCATGTATCTTATGGACACAGTGGTAATTGATCTCAGAAAGCTGGTTAAAGGTTTGTAAAACACACAGGCTTTTCCAAGCTCCTTTTTAGCTCTCCATTGTTCTGGCCTTCATCATCATAAAAAAGATTTGTGCATCTTCAACATTTTCTCATCCTCCTTAAATACACTTAGCATTTCTTACCTATGAGCACTCTGTATAATTTTACACTCAATATATGTAACTTGATATTTGTAAGGAGTGAGCATTACAGATTGAGCGTACCAGCTCCAAAACCTTAAAGATACTACATTCAAAGTCCAGTAGTAAAAATCTAAAGTAATACATGTGTATGCACCCAAACAGCTCTTAAAATATCCACTATTTAACATAAGCAGTTACACTAAATTTATTAATCAAGTGCCCTTTCTTCATTCTAATCTTCTGCCATCTTCCAAGCCTGCCTTTTACCTCTAATTTCTTTATGCATACCATGACTGTTGCTAACATACAGTTTCTCATCTAACTGTTCAGTAGCAAACGTTGAGTTTCTGACTTTCAGTAAGTAACACGGTATTGGTTCACTTTGATATCACCGTTGCTCCAGATCGCCCTCATTAGCAAACACCTATTACAAAGCAAAGAGAAACCAGTGCCTCTAATCCTATATATTTTTTCGTGTGATCCTTGCTTTGAGCAAGTCAGACGTATAAAATAAATCTAAGAGAGATTTTAAAGAGGGCCTTCTTATCAACAGTACCAAAATTATTTCCTCTCTATTTTTGTAAACATTCACAAACCAGAACAAATTATTTTTCCCTTTTAAATTGAAGTCAGTTTGACAGTTTTAAAAAAATGTTTTAATGTTCCAGAGCAATTTGTGTATGCAAATTTTAAAAATATAAATAAACCAAATAGAGATTTTACCATTCTGTCCCATGAGGGACAGTTCCAGCTTCACTGAGATACACGTGTGTTGTTGCCATTGTCTGCATGTTTGTCTTGTGAATTAATAGAGCTCTTTAGTTACTGTGCTTTGTTTTCATCTTCGTGCCTGCATCTCTGTGTTTCTCTGCCCTGTCTCTGTTACTAGCCTGTGTTCTTAGAAATAGAAAGCAATGCAGTGCCATATTGAAGATGATTACCATTATTCAATGAAAACCATAAAAGTAACAAAAGAATATCTTTTATCCTAAAGAGTTGTGGAGAAGATATATTTATTTGTTTGTGTTATTCATATTTTATGTTGTATAGGGAAAAAACATATGAGCGTTACTGCTTTTTTTCTGAAACCTTCCTTCATAGCTTGACCAGAACTATTAAAAAAGTTACTTTTGTGTAACTTTTTTTACCTTTTTTTTTCCCCCTGCTATAGTGTTTGTAAATGTTTTGGGCCAATTCCATGCTTCATGTAGTCACACAGGTTGTTGATCTGAGTGACTGCTGTGAGCAGCATTTGGCCCTGTAAAATCCCCTTGATATATAGGTAAGTATTACTGTCTTCATTTTACAACTGAAAAATTAGTAACAGGAATCATAAGTGACTTATCTGAAGCAACAAAGGGAGCCATTGTCAAAATCAGGATGGAATTTGAGGAATTCCTGACTGCCAGGTTAGGGACTGTGCATAGATAGCAAATCTCTAAGTGTTCCACTGGGATCTGTGAAAAGGAAAAAAATACCTAAAATATGAAAAATGTACAAGCAAAAATACCTGTACTGAGACACCACCACATCTTTTGGTGCTTTAGTTAGCTGATCACAGCACTTTCTCTTAAAGTTTCCGTTACTCTGAATCTTGCCTGTAAAATGATAGAAAGAAGAAATAAAGAATTAAATGGAGAGATTCAGGTGAAGTAGTCCATATGCACAATAAGGTATTAATTCCCAAAGTTCAGAGCATGAATTTTTGTGGTTTCTAATGAAACTTGGTTCACCCACAAGTGTTTTCACATTTGGTTTTATGCTTGCAAAAATAGCACATGAAAACTCAGCAGATCTGCAGGGGAGGTGTTTGATTTGGGATTCAAAATATTTCCCTATCCCTGCAGATCTGAATGCATTTACTGAAACTATATAGTCCCACTTGTGGCTTATTCTATGGTTTACTCTCAAAACATGAAGAACCTTTAAATAAATTAATATATTCCTTCCAGTTTGTTTACCAGGCCTGGATTACTGACCCTAAAACGGCACTACGACAGAGGCGCAAAGACAAGAAAAGTTTTGGCAAAGAGGAGAAGCGAAGACGAAAAGGATCTGGGGATGGTAGGCAGACTTTTGTATTTAAAAAAAATAGTTTTAACTAGACTGCCTGTTGTTCCTGGTAGTGAAAGGCAGCTGAGCTTTAGAGGGCAAGTGCTCTCAGTTCTGGCTAGGAACTGGAAAAAGGGAGTTTACCTTCGGCTGGCTGACTCTCCTGGACCCAGCCCATGACAAGGCCAGCCATAGCTAAAGAAACTTGAGTTGACACATGAGAAAGAATATCAAGAAGTTTTTTTCACTTTCTATGCTGTACTCAGTGAGGAACCCAAGTATCCAGGAACCCCTAAATTCACAGTGAATACAGCAGGTAGTAAAAGGAAAACATACAAGTGTGAATAGTTTTTTACTGTCACTGTGAAATTATTCATGCCTCTGAAAAAAATCTGTTTATGAGTGGTTCATATCTCTTCATCTTTTGCTTCTTTTTAAACAAGGAAGGAAAATAGAAATTCAGAAGCTTTCCTATCAGTATAGGTGGGAAAGAGGGAAACCCATTCAGGCTGAATCATTTGGACCTTTCCTTCATTTGGCATCTTCACCTGACAAAAAGAGGAAACTATAATTTGGCTGATGCCACTGAAGCTGTAGCTGCAGTTATTGGACATTAGGTAGAAGGAGAGTCATTTGTTTGTCCTCCAGTTCTGCCTGCAACTCTTTACGTCAGTCTTCTGCTACAGGCCTAAATAAAAGCACATGGCAGTTTCAAACCAACTCTGCTGCTTCATTTCAATGTAAAAGTCCCATTCAATTCATTTGGGTTTGCTGGGTCAGAGGCTGGAGAAGATCAGAGCACTGATCAGGTTGCCCTTTTCAGAAGCTGAAGAAATGGGCTCGAGTGTGAGTCAGCGGAAGGGGAGCTGCTCGGGGTAGAAGCAATGTGACTAAGAAATACAGAAGAGGGGTGATGTGTGACTGTAGCATTTTCCAGCTTGGACGTCATTTACACCACTGTTTCTATAGCACTGTTCCACTCATTGGTTTCAACAGGTGGTACTGATGCAGACTGTGAAGACAGCGAAGAGGAACCTGTCAAGAAGAAATCTGATGGACCAGGTATGAAGGCAGGAGAGTTTCTCTTCTGTTACAATGCAGTTGGGAGTGGTTGCATAATCACAGCATATCACAGAGAAGATTTGATTAATTTATATTGGAAATAGTCAATTTAGGGTGCTTTATAATTTTGTTGACATACTATGACCATTCCTAGGTAAAATTTGTTAAAGGTGATGGTTAGAAAAATCAGACAAGCATTAATATCACTATTAACCTTGGATTGAATCCTGTCTCCCACTCTCAGGCAGAGAGAAGCCTTCTCTGCATTTGACTCTTTAAGTTAGAATAGCAGTGTCTGCAGAAAATAAATATTTGTTTCCCTTTTTGAAGATGTTTAGATGCAATCGATCCCCAAAAGATTATTTTTTTAAAGTTTTGGAGAACAGCAAAGCTGCCAGAACAGCTACGGCATCATTAAAAATGTATACTAAATCACCTCCATCCCAGGGAGAAACATGACCTTTCAGATTAGACTGGAAGTGGGTGGCAAAGCTGTGTGGTGAGAATATTGCATGCCAGTGGTGGGCAATGGTAGAGATAATTTTAACCTGAGGGCTGCAATTCTTCTGAAGCCAGTAGCAGAAATTATATAATAGAGAGGAATATATGTTGCATATTTCTGCATATGAATGGTACATTTTCTTTTAACCTATTCATAGTATTACATCTGGCATTCAAGGGCAGTGATTGCTTCTTGAAATAGAAACAGCCTAATATTTAATTTCCAATGGCAAGATTTCCTTAGCTTCAAGATCTGCACATTGAAATACGAGTGAATAAATTTTAAGTTGAAAAATTATAAAATATCTCCAATTCCAAGTGACATAGAAAAGGCTTGAAGAAAAGGGCAAAATATTACTGAAACAATTATATGACCAAGTGAAGGGGACTAAATGTTCTTACGTTCAGAGATACTGGACCAGCTCTGTGGCATTGCTCAGGTAAATGGTACATACTGCCATTTCATCATCCACTTTAAAGGAATGTACCACTAATGGGTTTTTTCCTTAGTTTCTCTCCACACGTATATGTGTACAACTCTACCTGCACACCCAGAGACACGTGCATGTTCCTCCATAGGAAACAGTTTGCTTTATTACAGCTTCACCTTTGTATTCTTCATGAGGAGCAAATGTGCACTCCACAAAGTTTTGTGTGCCATCTTGTGGTACAACTAAGAAATGAGGTTGTTGATAGCATCATGCTTTAGGCTGGTTCCTTAGCATCAACTTGTACCTGCATGGCAGATTATTGACAGTTTTCTATTATTTCTTAGATCAGTTACTCTAAAACTGATCTTTATAGCTAGTGCTCTGGGATTTGTAACCTAGCACGGCAACTAGTTCTGGAACTGGCTAGTTGGAAAGAGATTTTTTTATCATTTGTACGACACTATGTAAAGAACTATAGTGTGGTGTGTATGTTTGGGAGTGGAAGAAAAATAAGGTGAAAATGCTGCTTTTTGGGTGAGAAATGCAGTTACTAATGCTAAAGGAGCTACTGAAATGAGAGATTAACCCGAGACAGCTGCGTTGAGGAAAATAAAGCTACTATTGTTGGTATAAACCAATAAACCTTACTCTTGGGAGAGTGTACTACTTTGGCAAAATGATGCAAGAGTAATGTTTTATAAATTATTTATTTGATTTATGCTAGTTGGACTCATTTGTCTGAGATAGCTAATGACACAATGCAACCTACTTAAAAAAAGGGGGGGGGTTTGGAAATAGTAAATGTGAAGAGGTGTGTTTAGGTAACTGGAAAAACGGGTGAGATTCACAGACTGGTGAGACAGGTTAGACTTTTTATCTAGCTAAGCACAGTTCAAGCACAAAAGACAAACTGCAGAGAGAAGGGCACACAATAGACAGGTAAGAGGCTCAGCTCAACACGCCGGCTGAGCGGCTGTCGAGATCATGGGAGATGTTGAATAGCTCTCAGGAGATGCCCAAATCTCTGGGTTTCATTTTTCACACCTGTGCATACAGAGTCTCTCTAAAACTGGGGACTGTTTATATCACTAGTGATTTCAGGACAAGGGAGTTACAGGGTAGAAAAGAGATTCCAGATGATAAACCTAGGCATACAGGCAGAAAAATGGCCCAACCAGCTATCTTCAGAGATTCCTTACTGTGACAAAGTCTTGCAGCCTGGGTTATTATTAATAGACAATAAAGGAAAAAATAATCTAACTCAAAGCAGAAATGCAATTAAAGGTATTTGCATACATTAACTTTCTGTTGCTTTTCTTCTCCCTAAGATAACATCATCAAGAGGATATTTAATATCTTGAAGTTCACTTGGGTCCTTTTCCTGGCAACACTAGACAGTTTTACAGCTTGGCTTAATTCCATCTCAAGAGAACACATCGATATCTCCACTGTGCTAAGAATTGAGCGCTGTATGCTGACCAGGGAGATTAAGAAGGTAATGCCTTTGGTCTTTTTTGTCTGCTAACGCCATTTCTAGCTCTGTGAAAAACGAAAGGTTGTCTTTCCAGATCACTGTGTTAAGGAGAAAAAGTATAAAAATCTCACTTGCACGTGCATTTTAAAAATAGGTCTGGACTCTTCTACTGCTTACTATTTTATAAATACATAAATAATAAATTACTTGATTTATTATCTGGACACAGAACAAATTACTGGAAAAATAATTCTTTGAGAGGTTGATCTAAGGATTTGGCTGAAACCTTCCTGTGTTACAGTATGGTTTTGAGGCGACAGGATAGATTCAAGTAGGGAGAAGACATGGCATTTTAAATGGCTCAAAAACTACCTCAGTCTGCATATTTCAATCTTTTTGTAGACCAGCTTATCTTGAAAATAACTGATGCATACAGGCATAGTATTATTCATTTGCAATGAAGCTATGTGATCCTCCACAAACTAGTTATATATCAGTAAAGTCCATTATTATCAAAGATTAATGTTGATAGTGTAACTAGAAATGTATTTCATCTTCAAAAAGCAAGTAGGTGATGCCTTGAAGTTGGATAAAGCTCCTGTTTTAAGCACAGGTATTTTTACATATCTCACTAGCTGTCCAACCGTTTCTGGAAACTTGGCATAAAAACCTTGGTTTTAATTCTTTCCATTTTTTATTTAAAGCTGCAGACTGTCTCAGAGACCAATAGGTCAAAAAGGTCGATAACACATTAGTACTTTTGACCTTAATAAAGCCCCATAATGCCTGGCCAGTGGCAACATCTGTCAACACAATAAGCAGGCTGCCTACGACCCTAAGGGTTTGAAGAGGCAGGCTTTCCTGGTCAGAGGGAGTCTGCACCCAGTCTGGCCAGGAGGCACCAAGCATGAAGAAAGGGCTGCTTCAGTGTTAGTGTTTAGTTACTGTTATTTTCCCCAAAGTGTTGGATAGTAAGCGGATAATAAATAATTTATTTTAAAAAGAAAAAAAAAAGCAACAAAACCAAACCAGAGCAAAAGAAACATGGCATATTCAGAGTAAATCCTTCTTTGGAATACGTCCTAGCTTTTGCCAATGAATGATGTAGGGCACCCTAAACCAGAAATTGCACCTGGATCATTATATTTAATAGTTAATATATTTAATGTTAATATGTTAATAGTTAATATGTTAACAGTTAATATGTTTAATGGATCATTATGTTTAATAAAACACTGGCACAGGTTGCCCAGAGAAATTGTGGCTTCCTGGGAGTGTTCAAGGCCGGGTTTGAGCAACCTGGTCTAGTGGGAAGTGTCCCTGCCCATGGCAGAGGGTTGGAACTGGATGATCATTAAGATGCCTTCCAACCCAAACCATTCTATGATTCTAGAATCCTAGATCAGTTTATACATGACCTGTTTCTTTTGTTTCTGTTTAAAAAAACTTCCTATTGACCACTAATAGGATGTATGATTGTTCTTAGAGTCAGTGAAGCTGTCTAAAAGAGGTATCTCAAAAGCTGTTGGCGTACAGGTTGAGTCATGGTCCCAACCCACACCTCATTTTCATAGTGCATGATCTGCATAGCTTCATTGGTTATATATAGCCTGAAACTGCTTGCATTGCTTCAGTTTTTGCTTGAAAACCAAACACTTTGTGCCACAGTAATTTAATTCAGAATCTGACTTGCACTCTGAAGAGGAACTACTAGTAGAAGGTTATTATTTACTAGGAAGGTGTTTACACAATCCTTAATTTGTTCCTTGCCAACTGACAGAAGAAACCAGTTCTTCAAAAAATACACCTCCATCCTGCCATGTATCTCTACCTCTACTCTCTTCCACAGGGAAATGTTCCAACGCGGGAGAGCATCCATATGTATTACCAGAACCACATGATGAAACTTTCTAAGGAGTCAGGACTGGACTCAATTGATAAAAATCCCGGTCAAGCCTCTGATTTGCAAGCATCTGAAAGAATGGATAGTTTAGATTCAGCAGCTTCTCGTGACAGTATATCCAGGTATTGATTTAATTTTATTTTGTGAAAGATAGAGGAATCATGCAGTAGACATAATTTTAGATAATGTGTAAGTACTGATGAACTTTCTAATCAATGTTGAATCCTCTTTTTGATTTATCCATGCAATTTTAATAGTGAAAACTCCGCTATATGTTACTCTTCCTTTATAACAGTGGACTCAGTTGTTGTCTTAACTCCTTTTCCACTGCATGACTACTCCACTGCTGTTTCCCCTAGAGTTAGGAGTCACTGACAGGAGTTCTGATCTTGTAAAAAGTAATTTAAAATAAGAGCCTGCTGAGGATGCTTGTGGGATACTGTGTTATGAATTCAGCCATGGAGTTGGGTAGTGATCATTCATTGTGAATATTTTATCTTTGTAAAATAAATTATTGTCTGTTGTCCACAAATCAAAAAAGGCTTTGCATTGAGAGAGATTCTGGATTTGAGAGAACAAAATTCCTCTCCAGTACACACAGAGCAAAGATCATCTGCAGAGCCTGATTTCCTAAATGCTATTAATGCAGTCTAGCAGAGCTACACAGTTTGCGGATCAAATACCCATATTAGTTCAGGAAAACCACCTTCCTCATTCTTTTCTGCAGATGGATGCTGTCAAGTCCCTTGCCAAAACTACTGCATGCTCCTACTGCTCCGTGCCCACAGATGCACACACATTCACTTCCTTCTCTTACAGAGCCAGCCTGTTCCCACCATGTCCGTGGTGTTCTTGACTTTTAAGAGAAATTGCCCAACACGAGGGGCAGAAGGGAGGGCTTTGGAAGTCCAGGTGTTCATAATCTGTTGAAATCTGCTGTATCTCGATATTCTCTGAAGTGTTGCAGTATCATATTGTGTTAGATACTCCCAGCAAACCCGGTAGCTTCTATGTACAGTAAATTATGTTTAGCTTTTATGAATGACATATGGATGGACTGAAAATAATGAGGGCTTATCCTCCTTTCTGATGTTATTGAAAAGCAAGTGAAAGAGGGTGCCTGTGAGTACTATGCTTCAACAAAATATTCACTAATTTCCCCCCAGGGTGAGCACTGGTCTTTGAGAGGTTCACTCCAGTAAAAACACCAAATCTGAGCAAATTTTTCGCAGTGGCTAGCTACCCAACTAAGCAACACCTTTCTGTTTTGTCTCGAAGTTTTACAGGACTCAGATGACGTGACAAAAATGTAAAGCCAAGCTCTATTGCCAGCTCACTTGGAACCACTTGGATATCTGCAGAGCAGAATTTAACTCCATAAAGTTCAGTCTTGCCTAAAGAAGAATAGTAACATCAGTCCTGATTTCATTAAATAGGTTTTGGTTACACAACCATGTTAGCAAGAACTGTAACTAAAAGCAAAGGGAAGCCAATCGAACATGAATTACAAAAAAGAAAGACAAATCTTATAATTTTCACATGTAAATTCTACCTCTTTGATGAGATGGTATCGTGTTCAGCTTTTTTTCAGAATAACTACCCAATTGTCACACTGCTTTGAGTATACTTACGCATTTAAAATCTCTTTTCAAACTCAGAGAATTCAGTGATCCTGTGGAGCTGCTTTGCAACAGAAAAGTCAAATCTTTCACATGTTACTGTCATCTCTGTTCCCTTAGAAAATGTCACAGGACCTATAGCAAAGGCAGTATTATGACTGATATATCTAATCTCAAATTCATTTTCTGGTAACGGTCAAATATTCTTTCACTGAGAGTATTTAGAAATTGTGCACATCTGCTATAATAATAATGACCTGTAATTAGAGGAAGCAAAAATGAGTCTGTTGATTGAATGATAATGCCATCTGTTTATTTGAGCACCCTTGCACATCTCTCCCTGGGATTACAAAAGTGCTTATAAACTCTTTTTAGAAATGTTAAATGTATTAAACTTTATATGAGTTTATTGAGTGATTTTTTTGAATTGCTCAAACAAGAGAAGGGAGCATTTTACATATCAAAGCAATGATTTCCATAAATGTAAAGGCAACTAATTAAATCTAAAGCATCCCTGAGGTCATGGATCTAGGATTGCAATGGAAAGGTTTTGGGAAGGAGCAGAAGATTTCTAACAAGCATTCTGGTTATCCTTTTTTGGATGCCCTGCACAAAATTCTGTAGTAGACATTAGGTCCATGAGTAAGATGGTCATGTCTGAAAGTAAAAAGGACCGTAGAAGCACAGAAGCTATTATAATAATACATATTCCTCAGTACTGAGGACAAGAATTCCTGTAGGTATCTGCTCAATGTTCTAAACTCTGGATTTCCAGGGAGAACAACCCTTCTGATCAGTTGCAGGAACTGTAAATTTCTTGTGAAATTCAGGGCTGACCCTTGTAAGTCTTCTCCAGGGATATTGTGTTGCCCTAGATAAAGCTCTAGAAGAGGTTTTGCTGAGTATCTTTTGTGGGATTTTCTCTTTTAGTAGAGCTGTCATTTAGTCTTCATCATTTTTCTATACAGTGGCTAGAGGTGTAGTGAGATATTTGTGATGTAATTGTTTAGTTTCTCTTTATGTATAAATACTTTTATGCATCCGAAAGGCAAAGTGCAAAGTTCATATGGGCCAGGATGACGAGAGACTGATGTTGATCCTTAACAAGTTCTTTGAGGAGCACCACCAGAAGGGAATAGGAGCTAGCATGTAGAGCATTCACTGCTGTTTGTTTCCATTTAACTGATGAACTACTTATTAGGTTAAACAGCTTGTGAATTTCAGCAACATGGTCAGGAACTTACTAAAAGCAGTTATCTGCCTTTATGGAACTTTGCCTATGATCATGAAATAGCAGCTAGATACAGGTCCTAAGTAGATTTCAGGATATCCGAAGTTTTGTATCCAGTTCAGTTTGTATTCATTTTTGTCCATCACATATAACTTATTCAGTTCCAAACTCTACCTGTGTGTAGGCTTTTGTAGGTGCTGCAGACTGGAGCCCCTGACTTTCCTGTAAGAGTGAATATACAAGTGCAGTCAGCGTGTTCACGGACACTGCTTTTCATCTGTGCTTCCCTCACCAGATGGGAGAATAGGGCTTGAGGCAGGGAGTACTTGGAGAAGTAACATTAGCCTTGGATGGCAGGAGAAAATATGAAAAGAGAGCCCCAGTTTGGGACTGGATCTGAGTCTGATTTAGGAGCATAAATGAAAGGAAATGTTTGGGATCTTTGCTTGCAGGTGTGGGAAGTGTAGAAGTTCATAAAGGTAAGGCCAGTGAATTACTAGCCCATGGACAGAAAAAAAACACAGAAAAATTTATAAGTCACCCCTTAAACTAATGAACTGTCTGGAAAGGGTAAATTTGTTTAGCAAAATGGAAGTAATAAAATAAGAAATTTCCCACTCACTGAGGATAAAAACATCTCTGCTATATATATACCCATTTGAAATAGATACCAAATCAACTTTACATAAAATGCTTGAACCTGGGGCTCTTAATGACCATTCCATTTAAAATACCTAGTCCTTGAATGATTTCAAGGTGCTAATACTTTTCAAAGTCTCCAAGGACTCAAATTTGAAAAATCACTCAGGAAGATACGCTTGGATTAAATTTGTATGATAGTCAATGACTGAGTCAACATCAGCTTTGCCAAGTGTAAATCTCTCCACTTTATTGGTGTTCTCATTTCCTCCATGTTCAGAAGCATGTTCCTAAAGTACATAAAGAATATACAGACTGTGCTACAGGAGTCATCTCATACACATCTCCTGACATTCAAAGACACAGAGCAGCTACTCAGTCAATAATTCTTCTGATGATTCATCCCTCTATTCACCCATCTATTGGGATTAATAGATGTTTTTTCCTTTGATTTTTCTGGGACCCAGGTTAGAACTTACATGTTTGGAGGGCAGCTATATGTGTTTCTTCCATTGAAAATGTATGAATGGGCATGTGCTACTTTGATTTCAACAGCTGCTCTGCTTAAGGCCCTTGAGAAGTTCTCTTTGAACTATGTCTGCATTTAAAATACTTCAACACCTTAGTAAGAGGTATTGCACTTGAAAAGAATAAACCCAGTCCTTGAGATGTAAAATAACATGTGGATAACATTGTAGCACACAGACAGAAAGGTAATCTGCAAAAATAGATTGTCTGCTTGCAGCTGCCATCTCGCTGTTTTAGCACCAAAACCTCACCTCAATAACCTAGCTATACTCCATAGGTGTATGTGCAAAGGGAAACCTCCTTCCTCATGACCTGGAGTCAGTAACATGGAGCTCTGACTGGTTTCCACACTGCTAAATCAGGCATCTATGGTGGATCTCCTGTTTCCATAGGAATCAGAATTTGCTGCTTCATCAAAACCCTGCACTATGCAGACAGCCCTCCAGATTTTGTCTGGAGGATGTTTGTGTGCCTTTGTGTGCACACAGGAATAATGAAGTGGCTTGTAAAGGGTCTCGGCCAAAAGAACTGGCAGGACAGAGGTGCCCCTGCCATTAATACTCTTTTTAAGGAAAGTATTTCACAATATCTTTGATATCTTGGTGATACTTTTCCTCTATTCAAAGACCAAAGTATGCTTTTAGCTTCAGCCCATTCTGTCAAAAAAGACCATCAGTGAGTGTAGAACTAAGAATAACTGCTTCTTCACTCCACAAGTCTTGCTGGTTTCCTCCCCATTTTCCTTAAGGCAATATTTGCAAGCTGTCACTTCATGCCAGCAGACTTTTTTCCTCACTTCAAGCTAGCACGACCAAAGTAACATGGAAAACACCATTGCACTCCCCTCCTGACCTCTTTCTTAATTGTCTGTGCCCCTGAACAAAGATAATGCTTGCCACAAAAGCAAATCCCCTGCTGCCATTGCTCAGATGGACTCAAAAGAAGAAAAGTAGAATGTAAATCTTATGTTTAGGGGTCCTTTCTTCTCTCATTCTATCTGACAGACCCAAGGTGGTCACTGCATGGGTTAAAACACCAGTTCTCTCAACTTATTTTATAGACATCTGTGTTTTTCAAAGATTTTTAAAGGAGAAATAATTATTTTACCTACCATATGTCATTAATGTATTTGCTTCTTTCCTGATGCTATGTTATATGCTTGTATTCAATTATGTACTGTCTTTCTCATAACTCATCCAGTTCTTCTTTTCTCCAGTAACACATAAATGCTCAATGTATGGTGTATGTCTCTGGTGTCCTGTTGTATTTGATAAGTGAGAGGAGATAAGGGTTTATTATATCTGTTCTTTCATTCAAGATGTGCATGCCACCAGTTTTGAAATAGCTTTTAAGCTGTGATTGAAATAAATGAAATCTTCTGGAAAGAATCACCAGGGCTTACTACTAAATATCAAAATAAAAGCCATCCCATGCAGAGCAGGTTAAATTTGGCGTGCATTTACTGGCTAAGTAACATATCCGATTTGGCTCTTTGGTTCGGAAAGAGGATTAGCCAATGTCTGACAGCTATTTTTCTATTTGTGGAATATGAGCTTATTGAGTTTTAAGGGCTCTTTTAGGAAATTGGCTTGTACCTGTGTAAAAGGGTTCAGCACAGTATATCACTAATAAAATAGAATTTGTACAGAGGAGGTCAGTTCCCAAAACATATTTGTGGAAATTGGAAATTTCAAGGGGAATCAAAGAAAATAAAACCTCCTGATATATGTAAGTTAGTGCCCCTGGAAAGCATGTAGAGCATTGTGTTGGTTTCATAGCTCTTTGAATAGTGAATAGATGGTTGCTGGCCTTCTGTAGACCCTAGCTGAATGTAACCATGAGTAAGCTGTGCTTAGAAATGTGTTTACTTGGTACCTCTAAACAAATTCTTATCTTCTCTCTGAACCTTTTTTCTCTGTGTCAGTGTTCTGCTGCATGGCGAGCATATTTGTTTACTGAACCATTACTAATATAATTTGTATTTAACACTGTCTTTGTAACTGTTTGCGCTGCTAGCTGCTACACTGAAGCAACCATGCTGTTCTCAAGGCAGTCAACCCTTGATGATTTAGATGGACCAGACACTGTTCCTAAAACAAGTGAGCGAGCTCGACCTAGGCTTCGTAAAATGCAGAGCATGGATATGTCCTCCTCATCAGCTGACAGTGGCAGTATAGTGTCAAGGTGCTTAACTCATGCATGCTTTGTTCACTCATGTATCCATACCATTACACTTACTGCAGTATACATAAAGTTGCGTTTGCAGATCTGTGGTGTACAGAATGGTTTGCATGGTTAGTGCAAGCTTTACTCCCTTCTGTGTTGTGGCACAATTCTGAGGTTCAAGGCCAGAGTCACAATCTAGGACTCATTTGCTCTTTCACTTCTTACTCTGTTGGGATTTTTTTGTTTGTTTTGTTTTTCATCCTTAATTCATGTATTTTTAAAAGTTGTTCCAATACATTACACTGGCTGTCTAAAACCAGGATAAAGTCTGTATTTATTCAACTGAAAAGAGTCTCATTTTCTGAGTTATCAAGCTGATGGTTGTTCTTATTAAAACTGGAAACTGGAAGTGAAGTTTCTCAGCTAATCAGTTACCCTAAATATGGACTTGAACTAAGATAGGCAAACATTAGCCCTGCTCTTTAATTTTTTTCATTTTTCCCATATAGGAAAGACTGCTAAATATGTTTTGAATACTTTACCATTGATTTACAGTCTGTGAGGTGTCGGAATTAAGAAAGGAAAAATAACTACGAAAAGGTAGTGAATAATATTAACATTCAGTGCAAGAGACAACTGCTCAGAGCCATTTACTCAATTTTTAGTAGGTAAAAACTTGTATATTAGATCATTCTTTTTCAGCATTTAAAGGGTTTTTGCAAATTTTTGGTGTTGATCAGTTTTGAAATGATGGGATTTTATGGTTTTGTGCGTTTTAACCAGGATGAGTGCTACCACGAATCATTAAAACACACATTCCAATAATAGTGTTACACATTCTAATTAAAAGTCTGCTAGAAATAAAGTGATCTAACATAGGCACAATAAGTCTGGAAGCAGTGTAAAAAAAAAGAGATGGAACTTAATTTTTAATTTTGGCACAAGATGATAGTGCCAGCTGGCTTTGCCAGTGCCAGTTTTCTTTAAAAGATTATACTTTAGGTGAAAACATGGCCACATTCATTTCATAGGAGCTATGTGAAATCTCATTTTATCTCTGTTGAGACACAAGAATAAGCCAACCAAAGACACTGAGTTCATGCCTGTTCTCTAACCTATGGAGAAGGACTGGAATGGAGACTAAAAAGGCAAAGAGTAATGTTCAAGGGGAGACGTGAAAAAATACTCGTGAGGGATAAGAAGGGTGGAAGCAAAGCCAAAAAAATATTTTTTAAATTATGGTGTCCAGATTCCTGTCTGGAGTCATCAAGCTACATGAATTTATATCAGCTGAGATTGTTGCAGAGCACAGAGCATTGAGAAAGTTTTTATGGGCACACAAAGCTGAGAATAAGCAAGATGAAAAAGCAGAGAACTGAACAGAGTGAATAAAGAGTTGAAACAGAAAATAGGCACATACAGAAAAAAAGCAGGCAGGTAAGGTAAAAATGAAGACTGTATTGAAGAACATAGGGCAATCTAAAGGTAAGCAAGATACCCTTTTACTGAAACAGTTTTGTAATCTGGATTTCGTTTCTTCATTTTAGCAGCTTACTTGTTCTTTTTTTTGGATTCAGAGTTGATGTGTGTGTTCATCTCATGTTCCAGTTGTATACAGCACCCATTCAGTGGTTGCTAAAAGCACCATGTTTAGAAGGAACCCCATGGCTGCCCATCATTCACCATGGAGCATGCTTTAAATAGATGTAATAGCAAGTCTTGATCCTGGGCAGAAAGTGTTTGAACTTCTTTCAGAAATTTAGCATTGTTTCTCTTGATGATGATATTAATTTGCCCTTTGGTGGTGTGAAAAGATAGTGAATCACTGTGAGTTCACTGGAACGTTGTTCAGGGAACAGATGGACCCAGATGATCCATCTATGTCAGAAGAGATCATTGTGATATATTTTCTACCAGATTATATGTACTTTGAAGGCCTGGGAATGTGATGGGGTTGCTCAGCTGTCTACATAAAGGTACAATTGACAAACCTTCCATCAGGGTGAGCCTTGTAAGCCTCAACTCTCTCTCTTCATCTGTCCCCAACAGTGAACCTACACAGGTCACCATGCTCTATTCTCGTCAGGGGACTACAGAAACTATTGAGGAAGTAGAAGGGGAGCATGAAGAGGAAGGAGTTCATTCTGCATCAAGGTCGGAGGTAGAGGAGGTGGAAGATTATAGCCTGGGTTCAGAAGGAGCTGCATATACTCCTGATACCGATGTGCCATTGTACTCCACTGTTGATAGCAATGCAGAAGCTCCACCTTCTTATAGCAAAGCTGTAAGCTTTGAACACCTTCCTTTTGGCTCTCCAGATGACTCAGCTGGTAAGAGCCTCATGATGGTGAGCCCAGACGACAGCCGGACGGACAAACTTAATGATACGATCCTCCCTCCCTTGACGCACGAGCTAACAGCTAGTGAACTGCTTCTGAACAAGTAAGGACCTTCAACAGGGAAAAATTGTTGGTCCCAGTCTGTGAAGCTTTGTGATTACTTTATTTTTTTTGCCTCAGAACTAGCCTTCACTTTCTGATACAGACTTTGTGCTAAGTTTCATTTAAGGGAAGCAGCTCATTTCCTGTGCAGTTGTTCTAATTACAGATTTCTAAAATGATTCAAGTTCATGTTGGAAAGAAGCTCCACTTTCTCCCCAGATACCATAGCTAATTGTTCCAATTAGCATCAGGTTTCTGTGCTGTGACTGTCGTGGGGTCAAGGACTTTTCTAAATATTCCTTGTGGAGAGGGCTGCTCTTCTCCAGGCAGCTGCGACTTCAAATAAGTTTCCTCCAGGGCTATCTGGGAAAATGTTTCTCCTTTAATTATTTTTGATTGCTATAAGGGAAACTCTGACCTTTGGCAGAGTTTTTGTTTAAGCCAGTAGGAGCTGAGGGCTCTGTAGAGACATCACCTTGCTAAATACTTTCATAACGGATAGGATGTGCCCTTCTTTGCCCCTCAGACACTGTGCTCAGTAGCACTATCAGCACTGATGTGAGGATGGTGCCACTGCTTTTCTTCTTCTGCTTTCCAGCCTGACTCAGCTAGGGGAGAGCTTTCCCAAATACAAGGAAAAAAATCTTGAACAATAGAAATGCTTTTCGGCCTGACTGCATCCACAGAAAGAGAGGCTATGTAGATCTGACTTTGTAGATGCAGTGTCTTTTCTTCTGGTTTTCCATAGTTGTTTTTGCTTTTCAGTGAGATCTCTTCTCAAGCCAGAGCACCCTTTATGAAAATCACAAAGAACTGTGAATGTATGTGAAAGTCATATAATGATTTCTTGCTGCTTTTTATATTAATTTGCATTAGGTAAAGGGGAGAAGATTGGACGCATCTAATGCTCAGGGACATTTATTATGTTCAAAGCTTTTGTCACAGAACTGTTCATAACTTAAATCTCCTGATGGACCTCTGGAAGTTCTCCAAATTCCCATCTGTGTTGATAAATCAGATGTGAATCCAGACAGGGCTACACCAGCATAGTGAAATTTACATGAAATATGTTGGTTGGGCAACTGTATAAAATCTGTGCTTGTAGAAGTTCTTGGGCCAGGTCAGCTCTGGGTAAATTTAAAAACAGTAGAACAGCATTTCTAGTTATTTTGCCTGAAATTCTTATTTTCTGAGCTTAGAATCAGGCTATTTGATTATAATACTAAATTCCTTTTCTTTTTTCCCATTAACTCAGAAGCAGAATTTTATACTTTTTTAAAAATGAAAAACAGTAACAATTTGAAAAGCAGCTCTTGTGAAATTTATTTTCACTTTATTAACGGTACTCTGCTCCTCACAGGATGTTTCATGATGATGAGCTGGAGGAGTCAGAGAAGTTCTATGTTGGTCAGCCTCGAGTCTTGCTTCTTATTTATGCCCTGTACAACACATTGGTGGCTCGATCAGAAATGGTGTGCTATTTTGTGATCATCCTTAACCACATGATTTCTGCCTCTATGATAACCCTGGTGCTTCCCATCCTCATATTTCTTTGGGCCATGCTGTCTGTTCCTCGGCCAAGCAAACGTTTCTGGATGACAGCCATTGTCTACACTGAGGTATGCTGCTGTTTTTGCAACCCCATGTCTAACACAGAAAAATTAAATTGTAAGCTTTGCATGGTCTCTTTTCTGGTTTTGATCTCTAGGGTCAGGGTCCTTTGGCCCTTCATATTAATATAAATATTTGCTAAAGTCCTCAGCAATTTCTGTGGTAGGAAAAGGTCTTGTTTGTGTTTTTCTTCACTGCAATGAGCAATATCCTTCCCAGCATGTAAAGCAGTTCTCACAAGAACAGACCATTTGCCAGCAGCTACTATGTAATTGGTAATCAAGAGACAATATACACTATTCACGGTATCTCGGGTATCACTGAGCATCACCTGTTGGTAAATGTTGATTGACTTTATTATTGAGGAAATGTGAACTGCTGTTGCTCTGTAGCAATGAATATGCTTGTTTATCTTCCCATAAAACTGACAAAGTAGTATTATTTCTCCCCTCTTAATGTCACAAGGCTATTATATCTGCCATGCTTATAAACACCCCAAGTGTGTTGTGTTTCTGAACAGGTGGCCATTGTCATCAAGTACTTCTTCCAGTTTGGCTTCTTTCCTTGGAATAAATATGTGGATTACACAAAAGATAAACCTTACCATCCACCCAATATTATTGGCATTGAGAAGAAAGAGGGTTACGTGCACTATGATCTTGTTCAGCTCCTTGCTTTATTCTTTCATAGATCCATTTTAAAGGTAATCTGAGTTCATGTAGTTTCTTATTTTATATTTAATTTTTAGTTTTAATTCTTTTAGACACTCGTGTGATATAGGAAAGTCACTCATATGTAAATAACAAAAATTTCTTTACTGGAAGGGTTATCAAACATTGGAATAGGCTGCCCAGAGAAGTTGAGTCACCATCCTTGGAGGTATTTAAAAGACATGTGAATGTAGCACTTTTAGGGACATGGTTTTGTGATGAACCTGTCATTGTTAGGCTTACATTTGGACTAGATGGTCTCAAAGGTCTTTTTCAACCTAAGAGGTTCTATGATTCTGTGATATCCCAATTCAGTGAATTTGTCTTCCCCGTTGTGAACACATGACTGAGCTTAGCAATGCCTGTTATAAATACTGTGACAGAAATACAAGGTTGAAGTGCTCTCTTCTTCTTTTTTCACTAGTGCCATGGATTATGGGATGAAGATGAGAAAGGGGACAACTCCAGTAACAAAGAGGATACTGACGATGAACTCTCTCTGACAGGAGGCAGGAGAGACTCTTCTGCCTCTTTGAAATCTGTCAATCTTGCGGTATCAGTGGAGTCCATCCATGTCCACTTCCCCGAGCAGCAGACTGCCATCAGGAGGAAGAGCTCTAGCAGCATATCACAGCTTTCACACAGGTCTAGCTTCTCCTCACACAGATCTAAGAGAGGTAAATGTCATGACATTTCTGGGATTTGAAGAGCAAATGTTCATTTCCCATGGGAACATCCTGCTGAAACCTTGTGCCGATTGCTGTGGAGATCCCAGAGGCTACTGAATTCTGCTGCTCCTCGAAGAGGAAATAGGATATGAACCAAAGTATCTTCATGTTTGAACAGACTCCAAGCCTTTTTAAAGTTCAAATGGAGAGCCATACTTTGTGATTCACTATGTTTTTAAAATGACTTTATACAAAAGCTGGGAAAAGAATGCTCAGTGTGGCCCAGATCCAGAATTTCTGGTTCAGCATAAGTTCCACTTAGAGGGAATGCAGAGCATATGTATTTTTCGTATCTATGTTTGATGGATGGTACTTGTGAGAAAGTGAGAAAAAGTTTTGATTAGGTAGACAAATAGATTATCTATTGCATCTTGGGTGCAGCTTACTCAAGCCCAAATGTATATACTACCAATTCAGGTGACTGAATCAGATAATCAAATACTTGCCTCTGTTGCTAGTCTTCTCTTTTTATAGTTATTAATCAAGTTTTGATCTGCCAGTCATTAAACCTTTACTGGATGCTTGCAAGATTTTGTCATATTGGGAAAAAAGCATAAGAATTCATTTCAAAGCTTCTTTCAAATGTGGGACTCATATATGGGATTTAAGTCTTGAGATTTATTACTTTATAGGTTTTGTATTTAAACTTTGATTTTGAATTAGCTTCTCTTTCCCTCCCTTTTTTTTCAGGAAGTACCAGTACACGAAACAGCAGTCAGAAAGGAAGCAGTGTGCCAAGCATCAAGCAAAAATCTAGAAAAGAGCTTCTTATGGAAAAGTTTCGAGAACAAATGATTAAAGCCAAGGCTTTTACTATTAAAAAGTGAGCAATGTGAGGAGTTGTGTGGGTTTAGGGCGAGGTTCCAAAAAGTAAAGCAGTAAAACAGCATTTTAAAGAGTGCAGGTTACTACTTCTGTTAATTCAAGGGGATAAATGGGTACCGTTATTTTATATATTTTTATATATGTTTTTATACCATTCATTTTATGTGGGTGCTTTCACTCTTAAGTTCCACCAGCTGAACATCAGACAAATCAGCAGTTACTCAAATAGCATCTGCCTGATAAAAAAGCTAAATATCCTGTGTGAACTTGGTTGGCTGTGTGTATTTCTACTGAACAAATGCTAAGACAGTGGTTTAAAAATGATCAGAACAAGGGAATGGTGTCTGTGAAGTCCTGTGAAGGCTGCCAGAGTAGATCTTAGATATCTTTAGAAACATTAATCATATCACACCCAGCCATTCTTTTCTTCAGTGCACGTTGCAGTGTTGTGATCATATTGTGATCTATGTTGTTTTAGGACTCTCCAGGTGTATGTGCCCATCAGACAGTTTTTCTACAATCTTATTCATCCAGACTACAGTGCGGTGACTGATGTGTATGTGCTGATGTTCCTCGCAGATACAGTGGACTTCATCATCATTGTGTTTGGATTTTGGGCTTTTGGGGTATGTCACAGAGGCATCTATCTGTAAATCCTCAGTGGGATTTCTATGCTCTAGATGCTAAGTAACATGTGAATGTCCTCCTTCCTTGATGACTCTTATATTTTCCTTTTCAGAAACACTCTGCAGCAGCAGATATCACCTCTTCATTATCAGAGGACCAGGTCCCGGAGGCATTTTTGGTGATGGTGCTCATTCAGTTTGGTACCATGGTGGTAGATCGAGCACTGTACCTCAAAAAGACTGTCATGGGAAAAGTCATCTTCCAGGTCATCCTTGTTTTTGGAATACATTTCTGGATGTTCTTTATCTTGCCTGGAGTGACAGAAAGGTATAATCAGACAATATGGGTTGAATAATGATGCTTTACCAAGTTGTTTGTATTTAAATTTGAGATGGTTATAGCTAAGCTTTGGAATCAAGACCAGGTTTCTTCTTGGTCTTATTTCTAAGCAGAATGTTGGAGTGCCTTTTGACAGCAATAACTATGGCCAACATGAGTTTGAGGAAGAATTAATTATATAAGCGTGTGCAGAAATATTCTCAACTTAGACCAAAATACAAGCAGGTGAAAGAGAACTTGCCTGTAATTGAGTGATTAGAGCCCTCAGCTGAGACAATGTTGGCCTATGATTTGGTTCCCTACTCCCAAGACTGCTAGCATTCTGGAGGGAGCAGAAAATGTCTCTCTCGGAGTAATTTATAATATAGCACTTTCCTGGAATGTGTGAACTGTGGATTTAAATCTCCCTAGACTGAGGAATGTCCCTTCTGAGGAGCAAAAGTTTTCCTTCCCTGCTCCTGCCGCATGGATCTGGAGGTGGTCACCTGCTGTGTGAAATCTTGTGTCACCTGCCTGGTCAGGCTCACCCCCAAATCTAACATTTCTCATTGCATGGCTCCAGGCAGTCATCACTTCAGTCTGCACTGCAGGGGTGTTAAGGTTCCCTTTCTAGTGCTTGGCTAAATATCCTCTTACTTAGGAATTCAATTTGCCTTGGAGTATCTGCCTCATTCCATTGACTATACAGGGAAACAGTCAAGTTACTTATTTTATGAGGGAAAAGAAAAGCAAAATGGGAGCACAGTGTAAAGAAAGACTGAAAGATCTCATTTCCTCTCAAAAGCAAATGTTTTATTTTTCCTCAGTGCGATAGTATAATTGTTTCCCAACTCCAAAAAAAAATACAGAAAGCAATTTTCAATTATCTACTGCACACTGAGTAGTAAGATGAAACTTTTGGCTTGATTTGGTCATTTGAAAGGCAATAAAATAGTTCTGACTTTTTCTGTGCTTTTGTCAAATTTTTATCAATATTTTAATCTTAAATCTGCATCTGAAAGCTCCTATATTCCTTCTAAATCAAGCTGATTCTCATAAGCCCCTGCAAATTTCTTTAAAAAACCAGTTTTGCGTGATGCAGTTGAAAATATTGGGTCATGTCTGGCTTACAAATCCTGTCCATCATGAGGCATCTCCCACAGTTCAACCGTGCTATTGAACTGCAGTCAGTAGCAGCACATGTTCACCAAGGTTGTCAGGTGTTGGAGCCCATGACATGTGAGGAGAGGTTGAGGGAACAGGGTTAGGTGACAGCAGGTGCTGTTTATAGACTTTCTCTTCCAACATCTTTAAAATACTGTTTTAACCCTGTAGTGGGGTCAGAAACTAATGTCTTTTCACAGGATCTCAGGAAAGGGAAACTGTCAGGAGCTCAAAACATATCAAGCTAATTTGGCCATACACAGATACAAAGCTCATCATTTTCCTTTATCTGTCTTTTCCATTACAGGAAATTTAGCCAGAATACAGTTGCCCAGCTCTGGTATTTTGTGAAATGTGTTTATTTTGGCTTATCAGCATATCAGATACGCTGCGGATATCCAACTCGTGTTCTTGGCAACTTCCTCACAAAAAGTTATAACTATGTCAACCTATTCTTATTTCAAGGGTAAGTCTAGACCTGCTATCCTCCTCCTTTCTTTTCTGAAATAAGGATCTGTTATCGTGAAATACTGGGGTTATTCTTGACTTCTCTTCACAAGCTACTGGAAATAAAACAGTAAATTTTCCACAGCACACTCTGTATATGCCGTATGTCCGCTGTTGTCCACAAAAAAATCAATTTCAGGAATTCAAATTTCAGAAAAATCAGTCTTCCACTCTGAATCTAGAAGCCTGACATACCAGTCAGTCATTCAGGCCCCTAAGGAAGAGACATTTTTAACACTTCTAAGAAATCACCTTTGTGAACAGA
This sequence comes from Aegotheles bennettii, assembly GCA_013398125.1. Taxonomy (NCBI): domain Eukaryota; kingdom Metazoa; phylum Chordata; class Aves; order Caprimulgiformes; family Aegothelidae; genus Aegotheles; species Aegotheles bennettii. The sequence goes on along the minus strand of VZRW01011562.1, from coordinate 88,150 downwards.
GGTATGGGATACACATTGTGCTAGAGAAGGGTAATGTTATTTGCTCTGCAGTCCTAAAAACTAGTAAGGCATCAAATCCCAAAGAGATCTTTAGAGCAGGTCTACAGGCTCTACCTCAGCAGGTAAGAGGATAAAGTGAAAGACAATACACATGAGAAATAAGAGCTATGCTTTTCAATTGTTTTCTTTGTGTATCTTTTGAGAAGTGTTGCACATTTGAAACTCTTCAAGAGTTATTAGTGTTAGTGCAAGTAACAGAAACAGCATCACCTCAGAGTGAGAGGTGCTGTTAAGGAGGCATACTCCACCCTCCACTCACATTGTTACCATGATGTTGTGATTATGCCAGTTCAAAGCATATACATGTTTCACAGAAAAGCTGAAATAATTGCAGTCTTTTCCCAATATTTTCAGTATGGCTTGTTGCATTCCAGTAGGAAAAGTTACAGAAGAAAGCTGTAATTTTCACATGAAATAGTCTTTGTGACCTGGCCAAGCAGAAAAGTGTGAGACTAGTAGAGGAAATGGTGCACTTTGAACAGCTGCGACATGCATGTTGGTTTCCTGTTAGCCCACCTTCTTCTGCTGCTTAATCCTGAGTCATAATGCCCAATTCCACATGCAGTTGAGGAGTGCCCACCTACTGTGAAGGAGCTGTGCAGCACTTGGTGTAAGGAGGTACAGAACAAATTCCCACCATTCTGTGGAAAGGATGTTCCTCTACTCAGCTCCCAGGTCAGAGGAATTTGGGAGTACAAGAAAGTCTCTCGTACACCATTCCATCAGTGGCTCAATTACAATTACTGGCATAATGATGCAAGAGCGTGTTTATGGCCTGACAAGGACATCTAGAGGAACATGAACTATGGCAGAAGATAGCACCCCCAAAACAGCAGTACTAGCTGTGCAATCTCACTATTTGATTGTATTTGTGTTTGCAAAATCTCCCATTAAACTATCTTTTAACATTGGCTTAATTCTCCCTTTTGTCATGTATATACTTCCTGTGTTCATTTAATGTGATCCCCCCATTTCTGATGAGTTATCGCTGTGGTCTCCCTTCAGGTTCCGCCTGGTTCCATTTTTGACCGAGCTGAGAGCAGTGATGGACTGGGTTTGGACTGATACCACTCTCAGTCTTTCCAGCTGGATCTGTGTTGAAGATATCTATGCTCATATATTCATCCTGAAGTGTTGGCGAGAGTCAGAAAAAGTAAGGAAGCCCCCTATGAGTGATCCAGGCCTCCTCTCCCCCATGCAGAAATGAAGAGAAATCATCACAAGTCCCTAAATGATTTGAAAATACACCATAAGGGCAGCTTGATAGAAGATACACCTGGTGTTTATGTTCAGAAATATTCAGACAATTGGGTACTTTATGTTAGCTGGCAGCCACCACAAGTGAAATTTTAAATGACTTCTCTTTTGTGCGTGGCTGATTTTTTCGCCATTAACATGAACTCCTCAAGCATGTGCCTGCCAGCTTAATTGCATGCCTGAGTTTCAAGGCCAGGATTGAAAGTCCTGGTATTCACACAGGCTCACTTTGTCCATAACAACTAAATGAGTAAACCGCAGTAGCAGGGAAACTCTAGCTGAAGAGAAATGTCAGTAGAAGGAAGAGCTCATGTCTCCACAGTGTAGGTCCAAGGGACAGCTGGTTCATGTAACCACAGAGGAAACTCAGCTGGCCCCTTTATCTTGGGAGAGTTCCTGCACATCCAGAACTGAACTGCAGGCCAGATAAACCCACCATTTGTCTGACTGAAATGTCAGTCTCTTTAAATCATTTAAGCTTCAGTTCAAATTAAACTTGCAAATTCTGGATTGCTTATAAGCACTATAAAGATTGCAACCATATGCTTGCTTATTTTGCCAATTTGAAAAAGAAATTAAGCATTCTTTTAAGAGTGACCCAACCAGTCAGAAATTGTACATCTGCAATGAAACAGCTGTATTTTTAAGTGTTACTGTCGTATTTCTACTTTTATTATAATCCAGTCTTTTAATGGCAATTACTTTCCAAGTATGTCACTGAGATTAACTCAGAGATGGAGTGCACACCAACATTGTATATAGTCTTTTTCTGTAAGACTTCCATTTCTGCCATGATGGAGTGTTATCAGAGGCTTCGGGAGTCAGAGAAATAATAATCCAGTTCTACTCTGACTGTCCATCTCATTGTGTTTTTTACGCTACAGCAGGATCACTCTGCATTATATGTGGCATAGATCTGATGTGGGAAGATTTCCAGGTCTAAACTAGCATGTGTGTATGAATGCCATGTAGCAAAATAACTACCCATGACATTATTAGTGTTGTTCAAGGTACTTTGATTCTTTCTGTCTCTCTCTCACATTGAATAGTGTGCCTCAGTACTTTGACTGCTAGAGAGACTGCACTGTTCTGTAACATCATTAAAGGTGCCTGACCAAATCTCATACAGGCAAATAATATACCCTTGGTGATCTTGATATGCTATTTTAATGAAAACAGCATTCTGTAGTGCAAGGCAAATGACTTGATACACTGCTTTTGAAAAGTAACTAATTTGTTTTAAATATAGCATTGTATTACAAATTTAATATTCTCCTAGGGCTTTATGGATTCATGCTGTAAAGCAAGAACAATTTCCTAAAAGCCAGATTCCTGGCGTGTTTGAGGTGCAGTGCAATACAGTGCATCTTTATTTAGCACTTGCAGTATGCAGTGTGTGAAAGACAGAATCCTAAAACACTGTGGGGAGCTAAATCCTGTAAGAGAGTACACAAAAATAAATTACAGTGATGGTAAGGCATTTTACAGGATGGTGAAGCTATTATAGTATTCAATCATGAGGCAAATAACAGAGGGTGGGAATTATGGACAAGGCAGAACAGACATGCCTTGTGATCTGCTTTGAAAAAAGAAAGATAAAAGCAAAGTCACTTTTGGTCTCAGAAGCTAAGAAAGGGAAGGGTGTAATATGAGTAGTGTCTAGATTTTAGGAACACCAAAACTGGAAACATTATTTAAATGCATTTGATGTGGGATTCACTAGAAACAGATTGCATCAAGCCTGTGAGCAACTCTTAGAAATACTGTATGTGAGGTGTGAAATGAATGTGGAGGTTGTGCAATATCAGACAATCCTACTGATTGTGCGTGTCAGTTGCTGGCAAACAAGTGTATAGTTTTTTCCCCTGAAATACAGTTTGCTGCATTTCAAGCTCTAGGAGAGGAATTCTGCCTTAAGGAGCTTCAAGATAAAACTTTTTGGAAGGACAAGTACAGGAAAGTGGGTCACTCCCAATACCAGTTCTTTTAACAAATTGTTGTATCACTGTTGCTGCTATTATTTTACATTTAGTTCCTGTGAGTTCGTGCTTGCACTCATTCAGACAAAAAAATCAAATTACCCTGCCCAATTTTTCCTTCTTTATGGTTATGAAGAATCAAAGCCATAGAGGTTTACAATATTTTTCACACCAGACACATTTGACATGGGTTCATTTGTCACTTTTCTCTGTTGTCACCAGAAATTCAGTGTCTGTACAGGTTTGGCTAACAACCTCAAAATAACTGGCCTGACAATGAGTAGCAAATTACCACAGAAGACGGGAAGCCTTAAGATCGTTATGTATTCACCCATCAAATCATGTCAAGTGTATCTCTGATAGAAGAGACATTACCATGTTGCTGTTTGCTTTTGCAGAGATATCCCCAACCAAGAGGCCAGAAGAAAAAGAAAGTTGTGAAGTATGGAATGGGTGGCATGATTATCGTCTTGCTGATTTGTATTGTCTGGTTCCCACTGCTCTTCATGTCTTTAATCAAATCTGTTGCAGGCATCACCAACAAGCCTCTAGATGTATCAATCACAATAACTCTAGGAGGTTATCAGGTAAAAAAGAAAAAAGACTAAAACCTAACTCTGTTTCTGCACTGTATTTCCTTGTGTTATTTCTTGTTCCCTTCATTGAACTCTCCTGTCTTATGAAAGAGATCAGCCAAGCACCCAAAAATGATGCCTTTTGGGTTTAAAGCCATGTTGGTATATCCCTGATGTAAAATATTATTTTCATTTGCAAGTTAAAACCATAATTTACTGGCAGTGGAATCTAAGTAAATTATCCTACATTAGGTACACTCAGATAACTGCCTGCAGGTCCACATGGTAATTGGAGGTAGCTTGCTTCTCAGTGGAATAAGATCATAACATTCTCCTGTTGAATTGAGTGCCATAATTGTCTTGGACTGTGATGCAAAGGATACTGTGCTGTGTATGTAGCAGGTGATGTGAAGTAAATGTGACAAATGTGTGTTCTTTTGTTTCCCAGCCTATTTTTACAATGAGTGCTCAACAGAGTCAGCTCAAGGATTTGAATCAGACTGGTTTCAATGCGTTTATGGGAAGCTATAGGGGTAACACTGTAAGTGAAATGTAGAATACCTCATTACTTAAAAATATGTGCATGTTTCCATGGTAGCCTTTTGTGAGTTTTGTTTGTGTAGTTATAAGTGGTCAGCAGTGCTGCCATCATTTGGAAGATGTTTCCATAAAGAGGGTTTGCATGAGTAAAGGTTCAGACAGATCATTTGTCAGGACAGGGCTGGGTTATGGTGAGATAAGTTGCCATTGAGACATCTTTGAACAAAATTATGGAAGACAGAAACCTTACTTGTTCTATTGCCTGAATAAAATCATCCCCTCTAAATGACACAAACCTTCACAAGACACGATGCTGTTGGTTTTACTGCCAAACAAACATGCTTTGGGGACACAACAGTGTTGTCACTTTCAAGCCCCGTGCTCCTTCCCATAGCACACACAGCTTTCAACTCCAGATGTTGTCTTGTCAAAAGAAAGTGTGTATGACCTGGAAAGGTTTTGACATTAGAATGTCAAAACATAAACATTTAAACATAGTCTCACTATTTCATGGTGCAACATACACAAAGCTATCACAAGTTTCTACGGGAAAAAGAAGCTGTTGCATTATTAAAGTAACTGGGGTTTGATCAGATATAACTTAAAAAGAAGTACCTGCTTCTAGCCCATTCAAGAATTAACTTTTTTTTAATATTAGATCCTACCAAATAGCCTACGTATTATGGCAGTAATATTGTAATCTTGATCCACATTGGAAGTTACCAGTTTCAAGTTCTGGAATCATAGAATCATAGAATGGTTTGAGTTGGAAAGGTCCTTAAAGATCACCTAGTTCCACCCCCCCTGCCATGTGCAGGGACACCTCCCATTAGACCAGGTTGCTCACAGCCCCATCCAACGTGGCCTTGAACGCTCCCAGGGAGGGGGCAGCCAATTTCTCTTTGGTCAACCTGTTCCAGTATCTCACCACCCTCACAGTGAAGAACTTCTTCCTCATATCCAGTCTAAATCTATCCTCTTTCAGTTTGAACCCATTTTGCCTTGTCCTATCACCACATGCCCTTGTAACAAGTCCCTCTCCAGCTTTCCTGTAGCCCCTTCAGGTACTGGAAGGCTGCATGAGGTCTCCCCAGAACCTTCTCTTCTCCAGTTGGCTTATCCTTTCAGAGATCTTTTTATGCAGAAAGATGCTTAACAAAAGACAGAGTAAAATTTTAACTTAAATTTAAATAGACTCTACAGAGTTTACCTGATGAACTTTCAGACTCACTTTGGCCTACATGGTTATCATTCTTCAAACAGCAGGACATTTTGATTTTGCCTTCATAGCTCAGCTATATTTTGTTTATTCCCTTTCCCATCTAAAGCCCCAGCTGGTACCTGGAGAAATCAGTTAGTGCAAACCACTGCACTTACAATTAATCAAATATTTACAATTCTGCCTGGCTGGTAATTGTAGTTCTGTATCTTGTGACTATCACTGCACTGAAATTTTTTTCTTTTCTTCTGCACCTACAGGCTGCTTTGCAATTTCTAGAGGGCTATGGTAAGGAAGATATAACTCTAGCAGATCTAGAGGGAAATTCAAACTCTTTATGGACCATCAGCCCTCCCAGCAGAGAGAAAATGATACAAGGATTGCTGGATTTTTCAGCTGAGTTCACTGTAGTTCTTTCATGGACCATTCAAAGGTAATTACCATGGCTGGTATAAGAATAATGGACCATTTGCCAAGTGTTCACTCTGCGTAAGAGTGCCATGCTGCATTTTTGGTTTAGTTTTTCATCAAAGTCTATCGTACTGCAGAGCAAAAAGAACTCATAGTGGAAGGGAGAGAGACAGAGAAAAGTGACCTTTGTTACATATGAAAGCACTTGTTGCCCACAGTTCTCAAAAAAAAAAAAAAAAGGGTGGAGTTTTCAATGGGGCTTGAGAGGAAGGAGAGAAAAGTAAGAAAATTTTGGCCAGTTTTAGATGGAGATGCTCAAATAAACTGCCCAAAACAATCAAAACAACAACTTTAACTGTATTAATGGGAAATTAATACTTAGACCTAGTTAAGGCAGAAAAACTACAAGGAAATAGAAACAGAAGTTCTTGGTCCTCTTATTAAGGGAGCCTGGAACTGACACAAACTGTTTTTAAAATACACATGTATTCACAGTTTTTGTTATGCAAATAGCATAACAATAGCACAGATCCATCTTGTTGAGACCTTTGCCTGTTTACTTGTGGTTCCTTTGGCCTCAGTGAACTATTACTTTACAATGTAGTTTTTGCAAGAGGCAGCCAAGAATAAAAATCAGTTGCATGCAAGCTAGAGCACACCCAGTCACCAAGGTGGTTTGTTGTTTACTGTCTGCCAGCTAGGATCCCTGTAGGCTGCTGGATTAAATTGGAGTTAAGTCATAACTCTGTGGGGATTAAGTACCTTTGCAGCCTCAGTATTTACCTGTTTTGTTGGAAGACGACACTGGATTGTTATAGCAATCCTCAGCAAAAGACTGTGCACAAGAAGCAGGTCAGCTGAATCACTGTGGGAGCTCTGAACATGCTTGGTCAGTCCTTCCACAGTCAAAAATAGGCTTGTAATGAGTCTGCACCCTTGAGTCAACTTTATTTGACCCCTCCTATTTTCCTGAAAACATACAGTATTAGCTAGTGAATTACATCACTCCATCATTTCTGAACCTTATATTAATTTTTAGTATTGCTACTCAGTTTGCCCATATGCTTGCTTAACTACAAACTTTCATACACCAGTTGAAAGAGACCTTTTTCACCCTCAAATTATATCCTGTGGATTACATTGTGACCATGAATGACTGAAAGTGGTAAAGATTTACCACAGTGACCTTCCATTGTTTCTCTGTAAAGGGCAACTGCTCTCTCTCATCTAGACCAGGAGACCACAAGCAGCTGTAAGATGAGTCTTTTGTGTCACTCAGGCAGCATACACACTTTCTGCCTTTGCACATCATCTACCGAGGATGTTTCTCCGCAGCCCACAGCACCTCAGGAGCTGCTCACCCAGCTGCTGCATCCTGACTTCAAGGCATGGCACAAGGCATTGTGTGAAAGCTGATCCTGCCCCAGCAGTGTTCTGCAACTGGTGTGAAGACTGGGTGAAGGCATGGGGTTCCTACCAGCCTGTTAGTCACATGTTTCTGCTGGGCTGAGGTGTGGTTTTGGGAAGCTGTAGCTGACTGCAGCACCCGTAGCTGCCCTGGTACAGAATGTGTGATAACACAGATGGTCCTGCTGCCTAAAGTCAGAGCAGACATGTTCCCTTTCCCATTCTGTTTTGTCTTCTGTAATGACCAAAATTATATCATTGTCTTGTAATACATACAAAGGCATAGTCAGTTAGAAAAATACACCTTTAATGCTGCTACATATCCTCCATGGGAAAACACACCGTCTCAGGTACAGGTAGCATGATGCTTGCTTTAGCAAAGATTAAGATAGCCAGGGTCAGTGCAGTTAGACTAGTTAGACAACTAGCTCTATCATTCAGCAAACAAGTGGTTAAGTTATGCTCTCATTGTAAGTTAACAAAGCCTCTTTCCTTTTATTTACAACAGAAATCTCACCCTTGGTGCCAAAGCCGAAATAGCATCAGATAAACTTACCTTTGTCCTACCAGAGAACACCAGAAAAGATATTGCTACAATGATGTCTGGGAAACTGGAAAAGGTGTAAGTTATTTTCCTTGACTATTTATATGCAAATCTTCCCTTTTTAAACCGAATTTCTCAAGGAGGTCAGGCTTGTGCAGCTGGGTCATTTGTCTGCCCATTTATCCCCCTCTAATAACTTTGGAGCCTTGTTCACTGAGGCCAACAGCATTGAAGTCACACAGTAATAACATTAAAGGTAAAGGCTTATTCCCTATGATAAATGTAGGCTGAGAAGGCCATGAACACTGGAACAACACCACCAAGCATGGTGAAGCTATTAGTTACGTTTCTTTGATTTATTGGATAAGCACAAGTTCATTACAGTATATTCATAGTTGAACTCTCTTTAAGTTACTTCAGTTCAGCTTGATCTGAAGATGTTGTACTGATGTGGGGTTTTTTTGTTCTAAATAACTATCCAGACTGTATTTCTCATTGTTATTCTTGAATAGTATTAGATTGGCAAGGACATGTTAAATCACTGCAGTCAAAGGGTAACATCTGCAGTCGTTTCTGACTTCAGATCTTTTCCTGTAATGGAAATTCTCAAGGTAGAAAGAGCATGCTCTTCATATGAATATCAAACATTATTCTATGGGAATAGCCTTATAGCATTAACAGCAGTGGTGACTCCTTTCAGATTGGAAAGGAGTCTGGCTCTTCCTCTTCCACCTGCTCACTGGGGATTACTTTACAGCAGTAGCCTCTAAATACTACTAAGCCAACACATCATCCCTGAAGGCCACCTGATCTGATTTGTGGCCACAAGAGTTGAACAGTTAAAGCTGAGGCCAACTGGAATAGTGAAAACTCTGAGAGGTTCATATCTGTTACTAGGTGGAAGTGAGATTTGTCCTTTCTGTGCACAGCTGTTTTTCTGCACCCATGCACGCTTGTGCATCCAAACAGACTGCTGTTGCACATCTGATCATTGCATTTAAACCTCTTTTACTTTTATATTTACTTTTATATTAATATTTTACACCTCTTTTACTTTTCTGCTGTGAAGAGTACAGGAATATTTCCTAAGATGAGGTAATGCCAAGGAGGGTAGATTTTCTTCTTTTGTGGGAAGAGGTAATTAATTTGTAATTCTCTATTTGCAGGAGGCAAGCAGTAACATAGAAGATATACCTGCATTTGCCTGTTGCAATAATATTGTTGGTTTAAGCTTTTTTTTACTTTGTCGTAAAGGAAAAACAGTTGTGGCAGCTAGCAGCCATTTGACTACTTCATCAGGGAGCTTTCTGCCACCACCTCTGCTGGGACAACTTAGCTGCCGAGGTCTTATCTAGTTTTTGGGCCTGCTGGAGTGATGAGGAGGGATTTTAAATCAGCCATCTCTGTTCTTCTCAGCCAGGTGTATGCAATGTAGCAGAGTGTCACAGGACTTCCCTGAGAGCTCCCCTTCCCTAGAATTTTTCAGTCATTTGAGGAAAAAGTTAGGACAGTATCTCTACTTTTAATGAAATATGTCTCTCTCTGGATGCTGGTAATTTATTCCCACTTCAGATTATTTAATTTTGAGTTCAGTGGAAGAACTTTTACAAGCATCTTTCTTTTTAAGTTTAAAGTCCTCCTATGAACTGTGAAAATATTTCCCAATGAAAGATTCCAGCTAAAATTCTCACTCTTGTCAGGTATTATTATCAAAACATCTTGCGGTGCTGAAGTAATAACTGTTCTCACCACATTTTCTAGCTACATATTTTTCTAGCTTGTTTACTACTGGTGGTGTGTTGTCTTTCTTTGTGCTGCGTATATAGCTGACCATAAAAGCAGCTTTGTTAAAAAGGGGAGCAAAATATAAAGTCTAGATTCCTTGCAAACACACATGCCCCAGGTGTGTGGGATTCATGATGTGTGAATGTGTTATTATGGATGGAGCTCCCTGCTAAAGTACTGACACGGTATAGTTAATAAATCCAGCTAACTTTCATATGTGACATCTGAACACTATAAAATCATAGCTTAAGCCAAGAATTACTGGGAACTGTGTATAGCCCTGTGTGGTATTTCTAAATTATTTTAGAGATATAAAAATATGAAATATTTGTTTTCTCATTTTTTCCAGAACATTAGAGACAGTGTACCCATACTACATCAAGGCTCCTAGTGATTCTCTGGCAAAACCTATAAAGCAGCTATTGACAGGTATGTGTCCAGACCATGGAAAACAGAGTATGGTTGAAAGAAGTGCAACACAGCACTCGCGCTTCCATATTCACTGAGCACCTCAGGCTGAAATGCACTTACAGTGGTTTCTGCCTGGTGTCTGCAAGCTTAGAGAGAGATGATACAGTATAAGGCAGAAAATGCATCTGGATGTACTTCAGCTTTGTATTTAACAGTAGAGGCTCTAAGGATGAAGTCCGGCTCCTTTCCTTCAAGTCTGCCTTCCAGAACTGGTTTCCCTTGTTTTCTGAGGGAGTGATGACAAGTTTCATTTCTCCACATCACCCTCCTATCTTACCACAAACAGTCAGTAGTGCTGCATGTCTGCAAATGTAGCTCCTCAGCTTAAATAATGACACTGAAAATGTATTTATTTATTTTTTAGCTATTCCTTCTTTAATGGCTGCAAATAATCCAGTTTAGATAAATCACTGAATTTGAGTGCTATTACTCATTCGGGATGTATACAGGTGCTCACAGACATACAGAGTGCACACATTTGCACATGCATGCATGTGAAAGACCTGTTGGGTTGGAAAAGTAGGAAAAAGACTTTATATAAGAACACCTCACTCAACAGACATTAAATCTGGCGCTTGGGCACGGTAGTAGTACTATATTGTACATTACTGTTCAAGGTTCAGTGAGCATGATTAAATTAATTGGGAAAAATAATTATTGAGGCTGAAGCTAGCTTTATGAGTAGCAATAAGTTATGAGTGCTTCACTGTATTTAGTCAGGTCCCCTCCTAAAGAACTCCTAATTTGGGAATCTTCAAAAGGCCTTTAATGTATACACTGCTAATGTATGTTCCCCAGAAATCAGGAGAGCCAGAGTTCACCTCCTGCCTGTGTGATCAGTATGCGTAATAGGATAGCATGCTTTTTGTGATATAAGAGAATAACATCTTTTACACCAAGACATAAATGATTTACAGTAGTAGATTCACTTTGGCTTGTAGCTGACCACTATCCCTCCAGGTTAAATGTGTTTCTTTAGGCCTGAAATACAGACATGTTGACTGTCATTGATACTTTGGCCTGAAAATATTTAAATGATTTGACAGTTGTACAGAAGAAATGTAGGTGATATGAAACATTTTATTTATTTAATGCACATTTAGATGAGATTTGCAGAAGGAAAACCATAGCAGTCTAGATAATGTAATTTTGTACAGAAACACTGTAAAATAGGTTCTTTTATAAAGAACCTTTATTCCTACATTGCTCAGTCATTTTTTCATGCAGATGTTTGAAGTATTTGACTCACAGCAGTTTGACTTGCAATTCTTGGTATATATATTAACATTTCTTTTTTTCAATAGACTGCAGATGGGAAAACATTACAGTTTCCTTGGTCAAAAATGTGTCCGAAGAGGGAGTTCGTGAGTGGTGGGTTTTGAATCAGCTTGGAAAAAGATACAAAACGTCTGAAGAGAGTCTTGAACTCTTCATATTCAGTGATAAAGTCAGTCCACCAAGCCTTGGATTCTTGGCTGGTTATGGGTAAAAAGGAATTTTTATATAAAATTAAAATAATGTCGATATGATAGAAGTAGAGATGACTTTATTTCCTGGGTTTTGGAGTGTTATTTCTTTTTTGTTGTTGTAGTGTTTGAACTTCCAGAAAAGGGCTTTTGTAAGAGTTTCAAATTCATAGAATCGTAGAAGCATAGAATCACAGAATCATAGAATGGTTTGGGTTGGAGGGTTGGAAGGGACTTTAAAGATCACCTAGTTTCAACCCTCCCAGTAGACCAGGTTGCTCAATGCCCATTACTGTTGTCTATAAAAAGTGTTGTATTTATAAGGAATGGTATTACCCTTGATACCTGCTCTTCAGTGGGAAAAAAGGCAGAAGCACCCTTTGCATCAATTGAAGTAAAATAATTTAAAGATAATACTTTAGCTACAAATCAAGTTTGCCCAAACTCTGCCCAGTTTTGGCAACCTTCCCAATCTCGTAGTCAGGACCTTTGGTGTGGAACTTATGAAATACATCTCCACAGACAGAGAAAGGTGTGAGACTGCCTTCCTAGGAGATGTACCCTTCTGGCATAATTTTGGAGAACTCTTCATAGGAAGATTATTAAGGGAGGCTAGGTAAACATCAATCTGTTACCAGTTTAACGTACTTTAATAAAAATAGTAGATATGAAACCTGACAGATCACTTGCTTTTAGAGGCCAGCAGTTGTGAGATTTCCCATTGTGTCTTCCAAGCTGTAGCAGGCAGGACATGAGGCCATCACCATCAGTGACTGGGGTTAAACCATTTAAGTCAGCAGCCCCAGCTTTCTCTGGTGTTTGAAGAATTCTCAGATTTCTGTGGTGTTTGAAGAGACCTTATTTGCCTTCATCCTGCAACACAGCAGAAACAGGATCCTAATTAGAAATTAATGTTCACTTAGCTGACAGGAAACACTTCACTGTGTAGATGAGTTTCCTCACTCTTGGCTGATCCTTTTTCAAGGCATGGTTTGAACCCTTTCCTTTCTTTCTTTTCAGCATTATGGGACTATATGCCTCGGTTGTCCTGGTGATAGGGAAGTTCGTCCGTGAATTTTTCAGTGGAATCTCTCACTCCATCATGTTTGAGGAGTTACCCAATGTAGACCGAATCTTAAAGCTGTGTACTGACATCTTCTTAGTGCGAGAGACTGGAGAACTGGAACTTGAAGAAGACCTGTATGCCAAACTAATATTCCTGTATCGCTCACCAGAGACTATGATCAAGTGGACTAGAGAAAAAACAAATTGATCTCTTTGGTGTCACACTGCGAATCAAGTTGATTTCATCTGAATTTTAAAGGGGAAAAAAAAAAAACAAACAAAGCACAATATTCTCTTAAGAGCTAAGCCTTTTATAGTTAGGTAGCAATGATTTTTCACTGAAGGAGTCCTGGAAGCTACGGCCTTAGGAATCCATGCTGCCTTTCAAATTAAGGATTAACAGTGAATAAGGTTGGATGATTTGTTGTTTTTAATGTGCCACTCCTCTACAATCTGGGGACTGCTTTGTAATTTAATCAACAAGAAGTTTGCATCTTTGTCTGGCTAATTTAATTTTCCAGACAATCATTGTGACTCAGAGAGAAAAGAAAGGAGTGAACCCACAGATGACTCCAGTGTACCTTGTTAACCCTTTCTGGAGCCATACAGATTGGATTGTGCAATATGCTGTTGTACATCACTGACTTTCAATCTACACTAATGGGACGCTGACTAGCCTTCAGGACACCTGAGACCCAGGGCCGCAGTAGGAACTGAAGACACTCTAGCCATACCCATTTGTAGAAAAGCAGAGGTTTTGATGTACAAAGGACACTGTGGACAAGCCTCTGTTAGCAAAAAAACCAAACCAAATAACAATCTCTTTACATGCCTTATTTTATTTGTACAGTCACAGAAGACATTTCCACCAAACATCAATGACTTTTCTCAGGAAAAAAAAAGTGACTGAAACTTGACACTTTGTCAAGGTCAACTAATGGCTAGAATAATTACGGTGAATTATTGGGGTATTCTGCTGGGCCATTCTCTTCAAAGTTACTGCTTTCCATTAGATGAGAAAAGAAAGTGAATTCAATGACCTAAAGAGCTACTTCATTTCTTATAACCCTTTAAAGACTGAATAGTGTGTGCTTCTCTCTGCTCCCCATGACATGCTTTTTCCCATTTCGATGATTAAGGCAACCGTTGTTTTGCTGTTAGCTGATATTCTTCTTCCAGTGTTTCAGGTATATGAAAGTGTTTACATATTCCAAGTCACATTTTTACATCCGAGACGGGTTTTTTTTAAGTTCCGAAATATAGACACACATATGAGCTTTAAAAGTGGCTTTTTTCTTAAATTACTATTATTAGTGACCCAAATGGCTAATTAGAGAACATTGTAGCATGAAAAATTACAATTGCAATGTAGGTTTCATTCCATGTTAAAAAAATTATTCCGAAAAAAAATCACTGAGTGGGTAGGGTATGTTAAAAGGGTATACTGTGTAGTTTTGATTCAGTAATGACTTAAAATAAAGCACATGTTGCAAAGTCATTTTAGAAGCATTTTTTCCTCTGCCTTTTTACATGAAATGGGAAAAGTTTGACATTCTTCTAACTCTGTGACAAATAAATTTCTTTCTTGTAGTTAGCTGCTATTTATTATATGAATGATTAGTTAATCACCGGAAAGAAACTAATACAACATAATTTGCTGGCACATTTTACTGCAGAACTTCATAAAACAGCACAACCAAATGAAGTTGCAACATACTCTACTCTGCTGAGTGCTTCCATGACAAATGCTGTCACATCCATTCTATACTGTGAAAACTAACATTTTGAGCACCATAAAGTGCACAAAATAAAAATCGCTTCATCATATTGTAACAATAAAATCATTTGGTGACTGGAACTCACTGGAAGACAACCTGATTTCCTCCAAAGTGTAATGGAGAGGTGGCTGCTCATACAGCCAGTCAGCATTCACTGGTGGAAAGTTTTTGCTCCATTTCTTCCATAGGACCTATGAATGAGAATCAAAATGGCAGCCCTGACATAGGATCTAACAGGGATGCTAAAATGTCCTTTGTGGTTAGATGGATCCTCACCTGGCTGTTCAATGATTTGAAGGAAAGCAACACTGGAAGGAGAAGTGTGAAGGGTGTAATGTGTTTCAAAAAGTAGCCAGCAGAACCATGCTGGCCACAGTTCATCCTGGCTCCCTTCCTGGTTTCTTCCTTTTAACAGGCACTTCCTTTCTGGTGAGAAAAATCTACCTGCAGAATGAGCTGTACAATTATTTGGGCTTTGCAGAAATGTGCTGCTCTTTCTTTCATGGATTGATCAAACTTTGAAAATAAAAGGATTCTTCTGTTGTTTTTTTATTTATTTTTTTAAAAACAACTTATATTCAAATTGGTGACATGGACTGCATAGCTAACTACAACAGGTGAAAAGTGTACTGCTGATAACCATCCTTTGAGCCCAACTGTCCAGATAAAATCAAACTGCCAGCCAGTTTCTAGTGGCATTCTTTAGGGAATCAATATTGGGGCCAATACCATCTAATGTCTTTATTAACAACCTAGAAGGACGAGACAGAGTGCACTTTCAGCAAGTTTGTGGACCACACTAAATCTGGGTCTGGGGAGCTTTGTGATAATGTGTGTCAGCTGTCTTCCTGGGGCAGGAGGATAGCACTTGTTACAGGGAAGGCAGGACTGCTTTTCAAGGCACAACTCAAGATGCTGGAGAAATGAGCTGCCAGGTACCTCACAAAATTCAACTAAGACAAATTAAAAGTCCTGAATCTGAGGCAGACTAACCCCATGCAGCAATTCAGACTGGGTAGATGGGTAGGGAACAGCTTTACAATAAAAGGACCCAAGGCCAAGGATGGGAGTTGCATGTATATCATCAGTGTGCCCTTGAGGCAAACAAAACCAACAGCATACTGGGCTGCATTTACAAAAGCACAGCTGAAAGTCAAGGGAATTTATTAGCCCCCTCTATTCAGCACTTGTGAGGCCACATCTGGAGAACTGCATGCAGGTTCGGGGTCTCCAGTGCAACAAAGACACTGACATACTGGATTGAGTCTTGCAGAATTCTGGAGGACATGACATGCAAGAAGGGGCTGAGGGAGCTGGGCTTGTTCAGCCTTAAAAAGGAGGAATCCAAGGGGAGAGCTTATTGGTGTCTGCAGCTGCCTAATGGCAAGGTACAGAAAAAGTGGAGCCAGGCTCTGCAGACCTGCACAATTATAGATCAAGAGGCAACAGACACACATTGCAACAAGGAAAGTGATTAAATAGAACGAAAATTGCTCTCACCATGAGGGTAGTCAAACACTTGAGCAAGTGCCCAGGGAAGCTGTGGGATCTTCAGTCTTAGAGACTGAACAGCCCCTAAACAACCTGTTGTAACAGGCCACGCTTTGCATGGGAGGTTTGACCTGAACTCTCCTGAGGTCCCTTACAACGTGAATTATGCCACAATTTTAGGATTCTGCCAGAGACGCTGTAGCTTACCAGAGATAGTGTATTGGCTGCTGTAACAACCACCTCCAAAATGCTGGAATAAAGTCGGGTCCAAAACAACAGTATAGCTACACAGAAATACTTGTACCTACAGACATACCTTAGTAAGCCCCTGTGTCCAATTTTTCAGAGCTGAGCACTGCTGAGGAAGGGTCCTGTTTCCTCTCTTCCACCCTTGTAATCAAGAAATTATGGCTCACAAGATGATAACATAAGCCCTTACTTATATAAATGGAATGGATGGATGGGATTAAACGGCCTTTTAGAAGGTTACCAGGTCAGACTTAAATGAAACAGATGTTCATGGTTCTTTTCCCAGGTTTTAGGACTCCTTTCTGTTTTGTTCAGTGCAGGAGCAGGTCTTCAATGGAATAAGCCTAAGTAACAAAAAGAAGAAACAGCCTTAGAATAAAATCAATTTTGTTTTATAAGCATCCATGTTTTTACTTTTCTTACAGGACTTGATATGTTAGTGTTTCCAAAGAAGCTGCAGGTTCAAAGCTGTGCCAGAGGAGTTTTAGACTGAACAGTAGGAAGCATTTCTTTACCAAGAGGGTGGTCAAACCCTGAAACAGGCTTCCTAGAGAGGTGGTCAATGCCCCAAGCCTGTCAGTGTTGGAGAGGCATATGAGCAGTGCCCTTAATAACATGTTTTAACTTTTGGTCAGCCCTAAATTAGTCAGGCAGTTGGACTAGATGATCATTGCAGGTCCCTTCTAACAGAAGTAGTCCTCTCCTCTCCTCTCCCTCAGTGTCAGCAATAGCAAATTTCATGTCTGTGGCATTTTTCCAACCTAGCCCAGAGCTTTTGGGAAAAGAAATTGCAATATTGTTTCTTTATGGGGCTGAACTAAGCTAATAGTTCACAAAACCCACCCTTGCACCATGGAAAGTCAGAGTGCTGAACCTACACTTTTCTGACCATTTGTGCTGTTAGAGGAAGACAAACTTCAACATAAGAACATTTTGCTCAAGGATTTGTCCAGTTGTGGTCTGGCAGTCTCCAAAGATGGCAATGTCACAACTTCCCTGATCTGTCCCAGTGCTTAACCACCCCCAAGGTGAACAGAGGTTTTCCCCATATCTGTTTGGATTTCCTTCTTGCAGCTTTGTAGCATGGCAACTTGTCCTTTCTACTCGAGAAGCCACTGTGTGTTTAAAGTGTCTGGCAAACAGGGTCTGCAGGCACTCAGCTCTGCTGCCTGTATCAGAGGACCACTCTGGAAGTGACCTGACCACCAGGCACTTCTTTGGACGTCTCAGACCTTGTCCCAGAGAGCTAGCTACACAGTAACCATGGCTGTGAGATCAAACTAAGAGAAATTAGCAAAATGTAGATCATCTTATTGTCACCACATATTAACAGCATTGTGATTAACACAATTCACCTCATGCACACATTTACTAGAGAGTACAGTTCCTCTATTTAGCTGGCAGGAACATTGCTTTTCAGGTGCTGGCAGGGGACCTGCTGATTCTGCTCTACTTCAGGAAATGGTTGTATGGCCTCTTGCAAGGTCCAGGATGGAGAACTGGGCATGGAGGAAGGAGGCCAAGTCTGATATCAGAGTTCTAACGCTGGCACCTTTACTTTGAGTTCTTCACAAATTTTGTGAATACTCAGTCCAAGAACTGTTTGGAGCATTTCTATCACCTTTATGCAGAATCTTCACTTTACATGAGAACCAGAAGATTGTGAAGGGATTGTATCTGATTCCTGCAATGCTCTTGCCAAAATGCTTGAGCTGGCAGGGAAGCTGCTGCTGCCTGGAAAGCACCCAGTGGCTCATTTCAGTAAATGTCACTGAGGTGCTGCATCAGGACAACCACAACCACCCAACTCCACTGCTCCTCTTATGTGAAATAAGGTGCCAAAAGGGGGGTTGTCCCTGGGGTCTGCTGCTTGTGCCTACTTGCAGCTTCCATGAACGCTTGCCACACACCACACACGGTGGCTGTTCTCTTTATAACCCATTTTTGTTTCTCCTATGCAGCAGCCAATGACAGAAGACCACAAACCCATAATTCTTTGTGAACCATTACCACACCAATGTGTCCCCAACTACCATTCTCTCTTGCAGTTAAATAAA
The DNA here is from genome assembly GCA_013398125.1 of Aegotheles bennettii. Taxonomy (NCBI): domain Eukaryota; kingdom Metazoa; phylum Chordata; class Aves; order Caprimulgiformes; family Aegothelidae; genus Aegotheles; species Aegotheles bennettii. Next base: position 69,796 of record VZRW01011562.1, on the reverse strand, counting down.
TAAATGCTAACTACACTACCTGTAAGCTGAATCCTCAGCAGTTTCTGCCTTAGTTTCACTTCTGCATAGGAAAAGGCTACACAGCGGAATGGCCAGGGGAGAAGCCCAAAAATCAGAACTGAACGCTGGTTTCAGCTTCCCCACCTTCCCGCAAACTCACCTTTTAAGCTGAAGCAGCTGCGCTTTTTTTTTTTTACCCAGTTTTCTAGTGAGGTAAAAGGTGAGGTGATAATTTGCCTCTGTGAGAGGCAGCACTCATTAGCCACAGGGGTAAAAGGTCATCACAGTTGTCAGCACCATATTGACAGAAAACATGTTCTCATACTGCCCCTCTCCTAGCAAAGCCAGGTGGTTCCTGCAGCATCAAGTACTAAATTGAAGATGATCCAGTTTTTCGTAGCCTCAGGTTTGGCAACCCTGACTCACTCACAGTGCTGAGCTTTCATTTTTCCATTACATTGTGGAATTTGTGTTTCAGCTACAACAGTTCTTACAGCAACCACATGGTAGTGGTGGGCATCAACCTGCATTTCTCTCAGTGATGCTGTTGTTGAATACAGAGTCCAGGCCATTTCTTCCCATCAAGCTGACCTATGCAACACTGTGCTAATAGTGAAGGCAGAGCAGGGACACCCATGTGAAGCCTGAGAACATTTTACCACCTGATTGTAAAGTGTCAGGGAGCTGACTGTAAATTCAAGAAAGATTTTCTTCCATTTCAAATAGACTGTTTTTTCAGAGATGAAGAAAATAGCATGGCCAAGGAGATGATGTCATATTTATTGAAGTTTTAGTCATATCCCATTTCCAGTTTAAAGAGACATCACTTAAAGTCAAAGTACTCACATTTTGACAGGCTATGAATGTTGAGGATACAGGACAGGCTTCCAAGGTCCCACAGCAGGGACCCACCACATGTGACCACAGCCACAAATTAACTTGGACTTCAGCTTCAAGAAGGGCCTCAATAGCAGCTTGTGTTCACAATTAAAGACAAGTTCACCAAAAAATTAGGCAGAAGGGCTGAGCCCCAGGAAAAAGCCATGTCTCACTCAGAACTGACAGGATGACCCTGTCCCGGTGGCAGGAAGTGAGGCAGAGGCAAGGCTGGGGCAGGAGCAGCTCCCAGCCACGGCATTGTCTCTGTTCACATCCCTCTGCACTGTAACACCTCAGCATTAGAGTTGTGTCACCAGTGACTTCAAAGACAAACAGGAGTTTCAATTAATTCTCTCACTTCTATCTGACTTCCACTGAAAAAAAAAAGGAAAAAACTTCACTTATCAAAGGATTTTTCTTTAGGAATATGAGATTGAATTTCATGGTAGGAGCAATGGCTAGGCAGGCTTCTCCAGGCAAGAGCTAAGCCTGTACTCTCAAGATGTGGTTTAAATTCATGTGTACCTAAAATGTAGTATTTTTATTGGCCACTCTTTTATCTTCAGCCATTCCAAAGGACAAAACAAAACCCTTCATCTTTTCATTTTTTTACTACGAGATGGCAGAGTCATCACCAATGTTTATTCCTGTGCTGGTTTTGACTGGGGTAGAGTTAATTTTCTTCACAGTATCTGGTATGATGCTGTGTTTCAGAATTGTGCTTGAAACAGTGTTGATAATACAGAGGTTTTGTAAGTTGCTGCTGAGCAGTGCTTACACAGAGCCAAGGCCTTTTCTGCTCCTCACGCCGCTCCACCAGCGAGTGGGCTTCGAGCGCACAAGAAGCTGAGCCTCACAGCTGGACACAGCTGGGACAGCTGACCCCAACTGACCACAGGGATATCCCATACCATATAAAGTCGTGCTTAACATATAAATCTGTGGGAAAAAGCAGGAAGGGGGGAACATTCAGAGTGATGGTGTTTGTCTTCCCAAGTATTAATTATGTGTGATGGAACCCTGCCTTCCTGGAGATGGCTGATGGGAAGTGGTGGTTGAATTCCTTGGTTTGCTTTGCTTGCACATGCAACTTTTGCTTTACCTATTAAACTGTCTTTATCTCAATCCAAAAGTTTTCTCACTTTTAATCTCCTGGTTCTCTTCTCAGTCCTAGTGGGGGAGAGTGAGTGAGTGAGTGGCTGCTTGGGGCTTAGTTGTTGACTGGGGTTAAACCATGACAGTTCCCCCAGACCGCAGGAAACAAAAAAAGCTGTTGGTTTCCCTTCCCAGTCTATGAATCCATTTACTCCCTTGTTACACACATCGATGATCCTGACATAACTTCAGAAAACAGGAGGAGAAGCAGATTTCAGCTGCAGTATGTTCTCCTCAGCTTTATTGAGAAACCTGTGTGTGTTCACACATGCAGTGGTGTTAGTTTACAAGTCAGTGCAAGAACGGCTGCTCTGACAGCACACCCAGCACAGTAACACCAGGTCTCCAAGAAATCCCACTTGCATGTATGACAAGGCAGTTTGTTCAGCTCCCGGTGTTTGTGTAATCGAAGCATTCATGGTTTTCCCTGACTTGCTAAACTGGCTAATTCCTGGGCGATGCTGTGAGAGTAAAGCTGCTGCTGCTCTGCATGGCACCTTGCAGTATTTAAACAAAGCATTCCTACCTTGGATACATATGGGCTATTGTAGATCATATTTTGTTGCTTTTTCTTCTAGAGAGGGACAAAAACAGAGGAAACCTAATGTTTTATGTAAAGCTTGGGGAAAGCAAGGGCAAAACAACCTGTGAGCATACAATAGGAAAGGCAGATTGCCCATTTGGTGGCTGACAGAGAAGAAGCTATGAGTGCTGTGCAACCCTCACCCACTGTGCTGAGGGCTTCTCTTACAGGTTTTTGTATGGCACATTGAGAATTAAGGTGGACACTTAGGACAGCAAAAAAGAGATGAAGGAGAAATAATATTCAGAATCATTCAGTGAGACTCCTATGATTGAAGGAGCTCCTTCAATCCTATGTTTCATGTTGATAAAGTTCATGGTACTAGAAATCATTCACAGCATAGCTTCAAGATTTTCCTGAGGGATGTGCTGCACAAGTGGAAAGCCAAGCAAGTGTTCACCAGACACCTCTCCTGGCCTGAAAGGCACTTCCCAAGTCCAGTTCCACTGAACACTAATGAAAATAATCTTTTGCTATGAAGAAGACTGGTTGGACAATGACTGAGGACCAGGGCACCCACAGACTCTCTCTCTCTCAAGAATAACTGGGGGATTATTCACGTATGAAAGAAACTGTCTTTCTTCTTCCCTAATATGCAGAAAGGACCTATATGCTTACAACCAGCAAAAGGCATGAAATGAAAATCCCAACCTGTCCCTGCCCAGGCTCTGAACTCGCTAGGTCATAAGCCCAAGCCAGGGTCAGTTCTTTAATGGAACACACATCACTTACAGAGCTCAGATATATTATGACCATCTACTCCTGCCTCTGGTATCACCCACACTCACTCCTTTCATTTCCCTCTCCTGCTCCTCTCTCATTGCCTTAAGCACCACTAGGTATGGGGTACCACAACCGAACACCTGAGGATCTCCTGCGAGGCTAAAGCTCTCATTGTGGTGGTTGCAACGCAAACCTCTTTCAAAGGCTTTAATGGGATGGTATCATTTTTCAGAGGGAACCTAGCCTTTCTGTGAGGAATTTGCCACCTTCATAGAGGCTGAGGCAGCTCAGCTGTGCTGGGGTGCACGCTGCTACATCGCTGGATGCAAGCTAATGTCTGCTATGCAACTTTAGCATCTAGTCTTGTATGTTAAAGTAGCAGCAGTATGTACATGAAACACACACTTGTATGGACATTGTGCATCTGTGTGTGCGTCTTCTTTTTTCAAATGCACAAGACTGCTGAATTAGCTCTCATTAATTTTTCAAGCCACCACCTCCTGCAGCCTGTGCTGGGGCTGAAGAAGGAGCTGTCATCAGACACAGACGGCTCATGACAATGTGACCATCAAACTCCTGTGACAAACATTCAGGGAAAGCACATTTTTAACATTGTGGTAGCAAGAGTGAGGTAATGCAGTAAAATATTAATGAATCCTTTCAGCTGACATCTCTAAATTATAGAGGCTAAACTTTGGAGGTCAAGACACTGTATTACTACATATTCATCTAGTTATAAAATTTTTCTCCCTGTTTTAACCAATGCTGGGGAGAGGTGGGAGGGGGAGGAGAGGGTAGATCAGAGAGAGAAAAGAGAAGGTCAGCTACAAAGCTCATTGCATTTCACAAAGAAGCACATGAAAGGTTAGGACAAAAACTGGATGGTACCTTCCTCCTTTTCAAAGGTGAAGGATTTTACCCTTCTAAAGGTACCTTTAAGGGTCCAAAATACTCTCCCTCAAAATGTGTCACAAAATAAAGATAAACTTCAGATACTAGAGCTTGATACATGACAATGTTACCTGGCCTACAAAAAGGCAAATGGGATAAGCAAAAGTGCCTTCATTTGTTTTTATTCTTAGTCCATATCTCACCATCAACTAAGCACAAACATGGCTCTCACTGCTGATGACTTTAGAGATGAGCAGAAATACAGATGAAACTGCTTTTGGCCTTTTTATTCAAAGGGGAAGATAAAAAAAATATAATGGATTAAAGAACGAATAGTTGAATGAGACAAAACCTCAAGGAATGCTTCTATCTACCCATTGTTTTGCTGGCCAAATAAACAAAATACATTACTTAAGTCTGCTTCAAAGGGGCACCTAGAGGACAAGAATTGTCACTTTTGCATGGCTTGACACTGCTAGCTCTCTTCCCTGTGCATAATGAGAACAACGTGGCTTATACTGCTGGGCTCCCTGTCCCTTGTGATAAAGTTTTGTGTGTGCCAGCTCTCAGATCCCCTTCACCTCCCCTTAAAAATCTGCACGAGTTCACAGTGGCCAGGGCCCTGCTGCAGAGCTCCTAATACCAGTGAGCCCAGCCTCCTCCTTGCTGGTTCCAGCTCATCTCCAGCCCCAAGTGCCCCCTGCACAGGCAGGCTCCCACTCCTGCGCTAGCACAAGGCACCAAGAGAGACTGAGCAAAGATTTTTCTCTGAAATGTCACCATTGTACTCCCACCCTAGTAAACGACACTGTGAAAAAACAGAGGAAATCTGACAGGGCAAAAGGTACAGTGATGCAAAACAAAATGACTGAAGGTCGTTTGTGTGAGCAGAGACAAAATGCACTTCAGATGGCTTTTTGAATCATCCTTTTTGATGTTTATCTATCTGAGCTATTTCTTTTTCAGTACTCAGCCCATCTGGTAATTAGCTCGTGATGTGAGGATTCAAAACACATCCTTAGTACTTTGTTGATGAAGTAATATTTCTCCTGCTTGTTTTGCCTAGACAGACTCCACAGCCATTCCTCCAGGGCTGTAGGATTTATGTAGCTACTTCGAGTACCTTCAACCAAAAAAAAAAAAATATTAGAAAAAATGTTGGTGGGCTTGGTCAGGGTCCAAATGACAGGAAGGACACTGGTCTCTGCCTGGGTTTCTGACAGATGCTGAGTCTGCTGTGCTGCAGCAGAAGATAGATACTCAGAACAAAAGCCTAGCGTTTCTCTTTTCCCCTGCTCCAGTCATACCTTCCCTTCTCAGCTGACCGAGTGTGGATTTGGATGAACCTGACTCTCCTCCCAAAGACATCCAGGGAGGTGCTCCCTATACTGAGCACTTACCGTGTCCTGTGCCGAGGGTGGGGGCACTAACCAAAGTGGCCAGACCCCAAGAGAGGGTGCCACCTCCTGCTGCGCTTTGTAGGAAATACCTCTGCACCAACTGTTCTGGCTGCAACCTGTGGAAGCCAATTTCAACACCTACCATCTAAGGTAGAGTCCTTCTTTTTCTATGTCCAGGCTTGCTGATACCCGTGCACTGAGCTCAGCCTCCTGGACATGAAGCAAAGAGCAAGCCATGTGGAGCAGTGAAGACGGCACCTTCCCAGCCAGCTGCCTCTGAGCAATACATTGGTGCATTTCGTTGCAGCTCAGCACAGCAAGCTGAGGTTTCCTTCACTCCCAACTACAAGAGAATGAGCTATAGGAAAAAGGATGAAGGGATTTGGGGAAGCAGGCTGACTACACAACCAACTTGAAAGGGGCTAAACCTATTGTAGGGTTTAGTGACTCAAGAAAGAGCTTTTCTGCCTTGCAGGTCAGGAGCTGAATGAATGCAATGAAACAGACAAAGAAATTAACTTCTCTAAAAAGTCTCCATAGGAGGTGTACTTACTTTGAAATTTGTGCTTCCTAGTCATGCATTGGTTCCCATCAGAACTATCCAACATGTGAACAGTTGTAAGCCTTCATTTACTACAGCACTTGGTATTGTAATATTAGTATAGGTCACATGGGCAAGAAAATACAATTATTTTACTTGCATTTAAGGCTGCAGTTCAACACAAATCTGCTATAAGAATGAAAAAAACCCACACACACATTCTGCCTGTCACTTGTTGAAGAGGACCTTTGGCCATTTGACAGCAGCACAGATTATAACTACACATAGCAGCAGATGGGAAGTTCATCAGTGATAGCCATGTCTCTGGTGAAAGGGAGCAAACTGCTCTGAGGACAACATGAGAGGGAGCCTTTTCGTGCCCTCTGCATGTCCCTAGAGGCCACAAGGACAAGCCTTCTTCACTCCCTTCACCTGCATGCAGGCTATGTGTGTGATCTCATGGAAAAGTACTTTAAGGAATATGGATCATCTCCAAAGCATATTATGCACATGAACAATAGTAACATAAAACATTCAGAAAAGAAAGTGAAGTTATTAAATATTTTTCATAAAAGCAGACAATTCTTTTTCTTCCTGGAACACAAAAGGTTCTAGTAAGGCTATGAGAACAAAGTAAAAAACAAACAAGAAAACAAAACAAACAAACAAACAAAAGAAACCACACTCAAACATACGCTGAGGAAAGAAAAACAGTGATTTAACACGTATGTTCATGCTGTCTATCTGGCTGAGGGCAAAGCAAGCTGCCAGCTCGCGCATGCTCTGAATTGGGGCATCTCTCTCCACTGACCACGCAAGGAACCCAAGTGCTGAACGAGGGAGCTAAAGAACAGACCTATCGTTGCGTATGCGAGTACCCTCACTTAAATACAGTTCTTAGGCCTGCTAGTTTTAGACATCTGGTGCAGCTTTCAACAGAAAAGCAAAATGTTCTCATTGTCCAATTTAAAGGTAAACACACAGCAATGTGCAATTTCACTCATCTCAACATCATGTTGGCATCATTGCATGGATACTATGGCAACAGGTAACATGGAAAAATGACGCAAGGGTGAGCAGACATGAGGGATTGTTAAAGAAAAAACATCAGTTTTAATACTGAGAAAAAAATAAATGCAACCACTGGTGTTTACAGAAATGTGTTTTCTGTTTCAGCTGGCAAAACCTATTTCCAAAAACATCCCTCCTTTGCTATTGTAAGTTCATCTGGAAGGTCCACAAAGCAGAGGTTAGCCAGCTCTCAGTACACTGCATCATGCTGCTGACTATGAAATGAAGGGGTTTTTTCTCCTCATCAGTTTTCCCAACCTGTGCTTATGAAACCTATCAAGATGGATCAAAACAGATCAAGGACCTTTGTATCCAATCAACGGCATGATTTGGCTGCACTTCACCAAGATTCAGACACTGTGAGTCAGCCTGAGCCAGTACTCTATTTTATGACTTTCAAAAGCCTGTTTACCATGGACTATGGTTGAATCTGATCGACAGATGAAAATCACCATATTTTTGTGTGTATAACCCCTAACTCATATAAGACCCCTAAAAAAGATACAGCAGTAAAGAGGAAATTGTAGGGGCGAGAGCTCTAGGGCAGGTGAGATGTGGGATGACTGTTGGAGGTGACAAAGGCAGATGCACATACACATAGCAGAGAACTATGCACTGCACCTGTCCTTTCTTAACCCTATAGGTGCTATGCAAGGAATTGTGATTTATAGCTTTGATGTGGCAGTTAGGATCACCGTCACAAAGGCACCGAGGCTGACAGAGAGCAGACATCTGTCCAGGTACACTTGACTTTCAGACAGGAAGACACTACCAGACAGGCTGCAGAAAGGGGCCACAGTTTCCCCTTCTCCTGTCACCCCTGTCAGTATAGTTTAATGACATCATCTAAAGAAGGAAAAATAAACCTTGGCAATTCACTTTTCTTTATTTTTGTAATAAAAATAAGCATGCTACATTTAAGCAAGATTTGGCAAGAAGCTTTCCATTTGTATAGTTACATTCCAAGCCATTTGGTGGAAGATTTGGTCCTTCATGCCATTTAAAAAGCCATGCATGCTTATGCTGTTGACATAACAATTAAGGCATTTACCTGCAGGTGTTTACAGCCTCATTCAATTTCTTTATTTAATGGAACAGTCAGATTGAGAAATTAGACTCTCAGAAGTCAAAAAATCTGAAGTATGAATTCCCAAATCATCTGTAACTTATATTCCACTTTCATATAAAACCAGGAGAGAAGTGGTTCAGAAGTTAAAAGCAGTACAATTCAAGTTTTCCTCTTTTTTATTTTTTTAAATAGACTCTTTCAGCCAGTGGAACAGGAACAGAACTCTAAACCACTGTGCCAGAATCTGATTATTTCTGTTTCTGGAAAGCACCCCTAGACCTCCACCCTCTCTCACAAACAGTTACAAACCAACAAACAAGTGGAGCTGAACTCACAGTACCTGTTGCACAAGCCCATCCCCTCTCCATGGGACTACCTTCTCCAATGATCACAAATGCAGAGAAGCTGTTAAAAAACAGATCAAAAGCCACATTGAGCCATTATAGTCAATCAGTAGGCTGTTGCTATTGGTACACTATTATACCTGGTCCTCCATCATGCACACTTCCTGAGAAACATCCACACCAGGAAAACAAACAAACAAACAAAAACTACAGAAAGGGTGCCTATAAGACATAACTGCATTGCACCTATTAAGACCATTCCCTTCCAGCAGTGATCTCTAACACAAGTTTCCAGATGGTTACTATCAAGATTTAATGCCATTCAATTCCAGGCCATAGGAAAGCTTTATGCTGATCAACCCAAAGGTCTAAAACAGGAGCCTCCCCCCCCGTCCACAACACCCCTCCTCCCATCCAGTCTCCTTCCTCTTCTGGCACTCCCTAGGCTGCTCACTGGGATCCAGCTTGTGGGACAAACCTACATTTAATACTGTTTCCTTACCCCAGATCTAGTCTCTGGAAGCGATATAAAGCATTAAGCAGTGTTAGGAAACAAGTAAGAATAGACAGAGAGACCTGGGGTGGTTAAAGATAGAGCTAGCTGCCACCTTCAAATATTTAATAAGGGACAGTAGAGAGGATGGAGCCAGACTTTTCTCCAAGGTGCATCATGATGGGACAAGAGGCCACAGACACAAGTTGCAACATAGGAGATTCCCATTACACATGAGAATTTCTTTCCTTTTTTTTTTTCTTTTGCCACATGGGATGCAAAAAACTTGAGAAATCTCTGTCCTTAGAGATATTGAGATATTCAAGGCTCAGCCAGACAGCCTCGAGCCAGCTGATGCAGCTACAAGCCTCATCCTTCCAGCCCAAACTGATTCTGTGGTCCTCACTTCTGGGTCCCACTTTGTGCTCTAATGGTTCTGAGTCCAGCATCTTATTGTGAAACTATTGTACTTGATTTCTCTCTCCCTGACCACATCAGACTCTGTTTTTAAAGATGTCTGCAACACGCTATCTTCTTGCTCCATCTCCTGGGGAAGTGTCATTTCTTCAAACTTTATTCCTGCAGAGAGTACTGGTTGCATTTAGGATGCAGCTATTACTTCTTAAATCTGTTCACAGGTGCTGATTACAGCTGATAAAATGGCCAAGAGTAGTTTTCAACAGGAGTTATAGTTCTGTCAAAAACGTTTGAGTGAAGCTTTATTAGTGATTTAATTCTTCAGAACTCAGCAACCAAACCAGATGCTGCAGCCCACTCCCCCGAAGTTTTACAGCCACTGCTCTCTGACAGTTTTTGCATGCCCCTCCCTCTGTTTCCCTGCCCTGAGTGAATATTGGCTTGGAGGGTAGGAGGTGAAAAGTGGGAAGGGGAAAATAGTTATTTTTGGCTTTCAGCTTTTTATGGCATGCCTATCCCATAAAACTCTGGAGCTGTGCACCTCATCTCAGCTCAGAACAAAACCAGTTCTGAAATCACAGAGTGATTTCTTTGTGCAATGCAAGTTATCCAGCTGCCAGCTAGTAGCAACAATGTCCCAGAGCACTAACCCCCTTGGGGCCTGTGCTGGGAAAAATGCATGCATGGAAAGCTGAGAGATACAAACTGCTTATAAACCCACTGGATGCTTAAGCCCACGTTCAACTCTGAGGCAAAAGTCCCTCAACAGGAGTTTTCCTTGACTTGAAAGGGCTGAGCAAAGAGTCCCTGCCCCGTGCAGGGCAGCAGTCTAGACATGATGGTGTGGGCGGGCAAGGAGGCAAGGAGGTTGACAGGACAGGACCTGCCTTGCACTTTCTTCCAGGAGGCTCCTCCACACTCCAGCCATCCCTCGGTGCTGCCACAGCACTGCAAAGCATCAGCCTTCCTGGGTCTGGGATGATCCTTGTCCAAACATTTAGCCAACACACGAGACACAGCATTACTACAAGAAGCACATGAGCGTCCTCAGAATAAACACTGAGTTTTATATAGCTTGAATGAAGCATAATTGTCTAGCCAACATAAATGCATAGCTCATCAAGAAATGCCTTCTCTCTTCACATCTTCAGTATCAGCAGTGCCTGATAAAAGCAAGATTAAGACTCTGAAAAAAAACTCTTTGAAGGCTTTTATGACACAGATTCTCAACGTATTGCTTAAAAGCTTGAAGTTTGCTTACTTAAAGTATTGAACAGAGGTGCAAGCCCCAGAACAGGGAACAGGTCCATCACATAATTTCTCAGGGTTTTTTTTAATTTAGTTAGTTTTTTATCTTTTTGCAAACAGAGCCACTCAAGTTAACTGAATTATCACATATGCTTCTCCAGACACCATTCAGCACCTAATCAAGTGGTAGGACTATAAATACCATGTGTTGCAGCAGTGGTTGAGCCTCAGCCTTTGAAGGTTAGGTTGTCTTTACAGCTTTGCACTGGTGGGATAAAGAAATTGCACGAGGAAAGCAGTGATTTCATTGCATGATGCAAATGCCACACAGAAAATAATTAAAGTTTACAGAAAATGTGGGTTATGTAAGTCATGCAAAACACATCCTTTTTGCTCTGGTTCTTCAGTAACATAAGGCAGAAGTGACCTCCAAGCTGCTGAATTACAAGTAAAATGGCAAGGTAAAATTACAAGGTAAGCAGATCCCTGTTTAGGTAAAGCTGTCTGGCTCTTGCTGGGAGACAGACACGGTCTCTCCAAACTCCCAGAGGTCAACCTTTGTAATTGAATGAGCAGGAGGTCTTACAGGAAAACAGAGGGAAAAGAGGGGATATGGATTTTACTTATGCTTGCTAACTCTTTTGAAATTAACTTGATAGAAGAAGTAAATGTAATTTAGAGAGGGAAATGTATTATTTATGGATGCATATCAATAAGCAGGGAAAAAGTGGAGAGAAATACTTCTTCAGCATCCTGGAGATGGGCAACTTCCCCCAAAAAGGAATGAGCTAGCAGCAGAGAAAGTAGACATTGCTGGGTGATGTGTTTGTTTATTTTTACTTGGATCCCAGAGATCATCCAGCATAGCAAGAACCCACTCCTGGGATTTCTAGGAGCTTAACAAAAAGGCTGCAACTGAAAAGACCAGATCTTTTTGGCCAAGCATTTTTTCAGGGCTAGTAGAAGGAGTTGCCCATTCTCCTGGCTTATCTAACTTTCAGGCTTACTTCCAGCGCCAACAAGCTTGCATGGCTGAGTCTCTCTGTGCTCACCACTAGCAAACACTTTATTTGCAGCTGCCATGCTCTAAGACAAACCAGACCAGCAAGACTTATGTGAATGTGAAATAGTAGAGGTAGTCCCAGAGAAAGCCAACTGAACAGGTCAGCCCAGTGCCTGTATGAAGCGGCTGGCACTACCAGTCAGACCTTTCTCTGAAATACACAAATCAATGGGAGCACTAGTCAGATGCACACACAGAAGGAAAGGCTAAGAAAGGATGGAGGCCTGGTACTAGCCAGACTCAGAAGGAAAAGGCCCAAATCAGTTCATGAAAGGCAACAATTGCTTGCAGATTTGACAAGGTTATAAAGAGACTTAGTGTTCGATGTCCTATATACAAACTCATCTGAAGAAGTTACATTGCACAGCCCTGTAATTGATATCATTTCAATGAGTCTCGGCCCATGAACTTCTATTTCTTGGATCTCGCTCCTCAGTCATGTACAGCTTTGAGTCCACATTTGCACATCCCAGCAGCTGTTATATTTTCATTAGCATTCAGCCTTCTTCAGCTTTCATCACAATGATCTCTAATCTGTTTCAGAGCTGATCTGCCAAAGAAATCCACACTGAAAAACTGCATGCAACAGCTCTCTAAAGTCTGCAGGTCTTACAAGTTTAGAGTACTTCCAGCTGTCTCCCAGGGGCTCCTCAGTTCACACTCACTGAAGTTTTGGACAGCTGGGCTGACATTAAATAAAATTTAACTCCCTAATTCCCCCGGGGCTGGAATAAAAGGGGAAAATACATATAAATTTAGGAATATGGTTGATTACACAACATAAAAGAGCTTTGGGTGGCTAGTGAAATTTGCTGCTGTCACAGCAGGATGGTCAATCCTAGCTCAGCTGTGTACATAAACAACTTGCTGACCCCAAGGCCCTTACAGAAGAGAACAAAAAATTTGTTGTAGGAACTTTGTGCTCTCAGATAAATTGGGGTGGGGGTGGAGGAGACAGCACTGGCACTGCACCTTTAAGTCTTGCTTCTGAGGGAATAAGTGTTAACAGTAGTCTTAATTAAGAAGAAAGGCAACAATATGGTACTCTTCAGCACTGAAGTTCCCCTCCACATAGTCTCATTTGTAGAAAAGTCTGAAATCGTGCAATCTCTCCCATTAGTTATTGCATGTGCCCCCCACGCAAGAACAGAGATTCACAGCCATGCAGCACAGCTTGGGAAAATATATTTATATCTTACTCATGTGCATGATGTGGAATCTTACAGCATGTTTGAGTGATGCTGCATTAAAAAATTGCTGGATCTGCTAACGCAATGCATATATTTGTATATATTACACATGGTCATATGTATTGCACACATATAGTGTACAGATTCATTATATTGGCAAGTTTATTGTATGATTTTTTTCAGCAATAAAAGAACTCTAAGTCATTTTAGATTAAAAAAAATATATATTGTGATGTTGCCTCAAAGGAGATTGTTTAGGGAATACTTAAGAAAACAGCAGATAGGCTGACTTTCTGTGGTAGCTGGTCTGTTCTATTAGAAAAATCCTGAACACATGCATTTTAGAGCAGTGCTCCCAAAGCAGTGACCCTCTCCAGCAGCTCAAGGCAGTTAGCAATCAGCTGGTTCTACCCAGACCAGCAAAGCAATGTCCATGTAAGGTGCTGAAAGACTGCAAGCTGACATTAGTCACCTTTCCCCAGGGCAGGAGACAACATGGGGACACACAAATTACTCATTCTTCACATGAAAGATTCAGTCCCCAGTGCCAACTCTGCAAGCCTGTCCATAGCCATCGCTGCCTGGAATCCCCAGCCCCACAGCTTCTGGTGGCCCCAAAGCAGTATCAAGGACTTTGAGTCAAAAATCTCCCATCGTACCAGAGACAGACTTGTTCCCCTTCTGCCCTGCCAGTTAGTGCACATAAAAAGCTACAGAGCTCTGTTCTAGTTGGAGGTCAGTAACCAGTGGAGTCCCTCAGGGGTCGGTACTGGGACCGGTGTTGTTCAATATCTTCATCAACGACCTGGATGAGGGTACAGAATGTATCCTCAGCAAGTTTGCTGATGACACTAAGCTGGGAGGAGTGGCTGACACACCAGAAGGTTGTGCTGCCATTCAAAGAGACCTTGATAGGCTGGAGAGTTGGGCGGGGAGAAACTTAATGAAATTCAACAAGAGCAAGTGCAGAGTTTTGCATCTGGGGAAGAACAACCCCATGCACCAGTACAGGCTGGGGGCTGACCTGCTGGAGAGCAGTGTAGGAGAAAGGGACCTGGGGGTCCTGGTGGACAGGAGGATGACCATGAGCCAGCAATGTGCCCTTGTGGCCAAGAAGGCCAATGGCATCCTGGGGTGCATTAGAAGGGGGGTGGTTAGTAGGTCGAGAGAGGTTCTCCTCCCCCTCTATTCTGCCTTAGTGAGGCCACATCTGGAGTATTGTGTCCAGTTCTGGGCCCCACAGTTCAAGAAGGACATGGAACTGCTTGAGAGAGTCCAGCGCAGAGCCACTAAGATGATTAAGGGAGTGGAACATCTCCCTTATGAGGAGAGGCTGAGGGAGCTGGGTCTCTTTAGCTTGGAGAAAAGGAGGCTGAGGGGTGACCTCATCCATGTTTACCAATATGTAAAGGGTGAAGGTCAGGATGATGGAGCCAAGCTTTTTGCAGTGACGTCCAATGATAGGACAAGGGGCAATGGATGCAAACTGGAGCATAAGAGGTTCCATGTGAATATCAGGAAGAACTTTTTCACTGTGCGAGTGACGGAGCACTGGAACAGGCTGCCCAGAGAGGTTGTGGAGTCTCCTTCACTGGAGACATTCAAAACCCGCCTGGATGCGTTCCTGTGTGATGTACTCTAGGTGACCCTGCTCTGGCAGGGGGGTTGGACTAGATGATCCTTCGAGGTCCCTTCCAACCGTGGAATTCTGTGATTCTGTGATTCTGTGATTCACAGATCATCTTAAATCTTAGTTACATTACTGATCTTTAAATCTTAGTGATTTCATGAGACATGTGAAGCTGCCTTTGTGCAGACTGCTGTCAGCAGGCTTATACTCTTTCATTGCTTTCTTTCTTGTCCAGGATGCTCAGTTACTTTTGTGTGTGTATCTATGGCTTTTTTATTATTATTTTTAAAGGCTAGAGCTCTCATTTCCAAGCTAATGGAGTCCTTACCAAAGTTAAATGAGACTTTGGAGTAGCTAAGTATATGGTGAAAGTGGAAATTAAGTTTTTGCCTACTGAAAATTTTTATTGTTAATTTTTTAACGTAGCATCCCTGCACCAGCCACAAAAACAAAAAGTTATTACTTGAAGTTAATGCAGAACTACAAATCACATCCAGACAGTAGCAACACACAAATCGAAGTGATACTGAAATGCAGGAATTTGTCATCCAACATCAATTCATGTAGGAACCTTAGCTTTTAATTTTTACAATAATAGGCATTAATGACTAACATCTTCAGGTTTAAAAGCCTAAAACAAGTGATAAAAAACACTGTCCATAATAATAACACTCTGTTACTCCAGAGAATAAAATATATCAATTTAGCTTCCTACATAAAATTATTACCTACATGCACTGTAGCCCTCTAAGAGAAAAGACTGCATAGTCTGAAGATGTTCCTGCAAAGAGTGGAAAGGGCTTCTTCCATTACAAGATATATTAATGTTATTGGCATATATCACTATTATTAAGTGGCTGGTGCAGGGATGCTACGTTAAAAAATTAACAATAAAAATTTTCAGTAGGCAAAAACTTAATTTCCACTTTCACCATATACTTAGCTACTCCAAAGTCTCATTTAACTTTGGTAAGGACTCCATTAGCTTGGAAATGAGAGCTCTAGCCTTTAAAAATAATAATAAGAAAGCCATAGATACACACACAAAAGTAACTGAGCATCCTGGACAAGAAAGAAAGCAATGAAAGAGTATAAGCCTGCTGACAGCAGTCTGCACAAAGGCAGCTTCACATGTCTCATGAAATCACTAAGATTTAAAGATCAGTAATGTAACTAAGATTTAAGATGATCTGTGAATCACAGAATCACAGAATCACAGAATTCCACGGTTGGAAGGGACCTCGAAGGATCATCTAGTCCAACCCCCCTGCCAGAGCAGGGTCACCTAGAGTACATCACACAGGAACGCATCCAGGCGGGTTTTGAATGTCTCCAGTGAAGGAGACTCCACAACCTCTCTGGGCAGCCTGTTCCAGTGCTCCGTCACTCGCACAGTGAAAAAGTTCTTCCTGATATTCACATGGAACCTCCTATGCTCCAGTTTGCATCCATTGCCCCTTGTCCTATCATTGGACGTCACTGCAAAAAGCTTGGCTCCATCATCCTGACCTTCACCCTTTACATATTGGTAAACATGGATGAGGTCACCCCTCAGCCTCCTTTTCTCCAAGCTAAAGAGACCCAGCTCCCTCAGCCTTTCCTCATGAGGGAGATGTTCCACTCCCTTAATCATCTTTGTGGCTCTGCGCTGGACTCTCTCAAGCAGTTCCATGTCCTTCTTGAA
>VZRW01011562.1:26612-53197 GCA_013398125.1 Aegotheles bennettii | reverse complement strand
TGAATGGCAGCACAACCTTCTGGTGTGTCAGCCACTCCTCCCAGCTTAGTGTCATCAGCAAACTTGCTGAGGATACATTCTGTACCCTCATCCAGGTCGTTGATGAAGATATTGAACAACACCAGTCCCAGTACCGACCCCTGAGGGACTCCACTGGTTACTGACCTCCAACTAGATTCTGTCCCACTAACTACAACTCTCTGACTTCTTCCCTTTAACCAGTTCTTGATCCACCTCACTACCTGATCACCAAACCCATACTTTATCAGCTTATCTACAAGGATGCTGTGGGAGACAGTGTCAAATGCTTTGCTGAAATCAAGATAAACCACATCTACTGCTCTACCATCATCCATCCACCTAGTTATTTCCTCATAAAAGGCTATAAGGTTGGTCAAATATGACTTACCCTTTGTAAAGCCATGTTGACTACTCTTAATGACCCCCTCATCCTTGATGTGCCTAGAGAACATCTAAAGCAAAGTTTAACTGCACACTGTACCACCAGTCACATGAGTAAACTCTTTCATGCAACTAAATCAAAGTCCTTTAAAGGATTTTCTCCCATCTCAAAGCAGCTCTCCAAATATTATTTGGGTTTGAAACACTTCTAGAACAAAATCTTTCCAAGTGTTGCTAGGTACAAAGGTATCACAGTGCTCTCTTAGGACTCCTCTTTGCAGTAAAATTCAGATGTTTATCTTTCCTGTTACCAGTGTGTACACAGCATGGTAGTTTGGATCTAAGTGCAGGACTCAGGGCAGCTTCCCAAGCATGTCCCCCTTACCAAACTGATTTGTGTTATGAGATGGTTTTGTAGCACACGAACTGAATCCCTTTCATATGAAGCTAACGCAGAGGGTGCACTGCAGGTACACACTTCATGTGCTATAGCCACTTCCAGGCAAATCAGTCCATGGGACCAGATTTTCCTTCAGCACTTTTCCCTCTGGGGAGAAGGTGTGATGGGGTCAGGCATGGAGAAGTACAGAAGATCCACAGGACTAGGCTAGAGCTAGCTCTTCATCAGTGATGTCTTCATTAGGGACCTAGAGAGAATATTAAATGCTTTACTAACGCCTCAGCCTATAAAGCTGTTGGCCTCGGGATTGAATCCATTTGCTCTCCCAACAACCAGCAACACTACTTGATAGGTCAAAATACATCAATAAATCACATTCAGAAGTCTTAGGCCAAGTCAGATTCCCTAAGAAACATGACATCTAGAAAGGAAGAAAACTCCTTACAAGCTCTTGTGGCTGGAATACTTCATGGCAGCATTATAACTACAGAAAATTCCTCTCTAGGAGGACAGATTCCAGGCAAAAATTAGAGAGGATTTGATTTATAATGGAAAATTAAGTTAAAACTAATGGGCCAAGCTTTGCTTACACTGAATAATACTTAGCACCTACATAGGAAAATTCCCACTGACTGCAGTCAGAGCAGATCTGAGGCTTTAAACATGCAGTCTCCGCTTCAGCTCCAGAATAGCAGTGCTAAAAATTAGGTGTCAGACTGGGACATGCACTTCTGATGAGAAAGGGGGAAGAAACGGTATGCACAAAGCCCCAGCTTCCTTTGCGGGAATAACATGAGCTTCAGCCCTCAAGGAGAAAACCAACTTTGCAGGTTCATTAAACCCCTCTGGGGAAAGGGTGAGGAGCTTCAGTGGTGCCCATGTTAGTGTTGGAGCTTGTAGCTGCAGGGAATGAGCTTGAGGAAAGCCATCAGTGACTGGTTGAGCCAGGGTGCTCCAAGGCTGTTGAGTTTAAGCCAGATCAGCTAGGAAATGGGCAAAACCTGTGCTTTGCTGCAGGCAGAAAAGGCAGGTGACTGACTGCCTTCTGCTGTCAGCCCTGTCACGGGGGCAGCTAGTGTCCTCTTCCCTCCCAGGCAAAAGAATGGAGAGGGACCAGGGCCATGATCAGAGGTCACAATTACACTCTAGATGAACAAGGCCTAAGGGGAGAAAAGCTGTTTGAACATGATCCAGCCCAGCATTATTGCCTGTTGCCGTATCTGTTCTCCAGTTTCCAAAGCAGTGTCAATGTAACGTGTGCTCTGAGAGCAAAGCTGCCATTTATGGCCTCATCAGCCAAGAAAGCAGACAAACCTGAGCATCTGCGTTTGCAATCTCCACTGCTCCATAAAAGACAAGGTCAGACAGAAAACATGTGTTTCATATTTGCAAATCTGAATGATTTATATTAGGGGAGCAGGGCTGGACCGTGTGCAGCCTCTAGGTTGTTAAAATTTAATTTACTAATCAATTACTATCAGATGCTAGACTTCTTCAGCTGACCCATATGAGGAGCATAGTTTCTCACAATACCCTGTCTTGATTCAGTGCTCTATCTCCTTCCAGGGGCTAAAGAGAGGTGAGCTGAAGTGCGTGAGCAAAACAGAAGAACCACTCAGTCCCACGATGTCATATTTTAAATTAAGAGATACCACCAGACCATTATCTCCTCATTTCTGTTTGTCATTTGAAAGATGACATCCTTTTGCCATTATCTGCACAAGGCAGCTTTACCTGAAGAAGCAGATGCATTAAAATGAATGGTACATTTCTCACCTCAAGGGAGAAAGTCTGGAGGAGAATCAGTGTCCCTAGATGCCCTGTCCTTATTTTGGCTGGATTGTTTCTCAACCATCACTCCCAGTTAAAAACATTACAAATGCATGTCTCAGCAGCTGAAACTAAATGAACTAGGATAAAAAGTAAAGACAGAAGCAAGAAAGATTATTGTTGATAAGCATCCTTCCTGTTATGCAGGTTATAAGCTACAGGTTGGGTTTCCTATGCTATACAGCTTTGGACTGTTAGATAATTCTCACTTTGGGGTAATGATGTGTGTGGATCTTTCTGACACTTCTTAATAATAAATGGACATACTGAAAACTCATGATTCAGATGGCTTACATGAGCCAGAGACTCTCAAACACAAAGCAGCTGCATGAACATCACAATTTTCACACAAAGACTTTTGCACAAGGATATGGAGCTGTTGGAGCGAGTCCAGAGGAGGGCCATGAAGATAACGAGAGAGCTGGAGCCCCTCTCCTATGAAGACAGGCTGAGAGAGCTGAGGTTGTTCAGCATGGAGAAGAGAAGGCTCCAGGGAGACCTTAGAGCAGCCTTCCAGTACCTGAAGGAGCTACAGGAAAGCTGGAGAGGGACTTTTTACAAGGGCATGGGAGGAGGTGGAATGGTTTCAAACTAAAAGAGGGGAGATTTAGATTTGGATATTAGGAGGAAATTCTTTTCTGCAAGGGTGATGAGACACTGGCACAGGTTGCCCAGAGAAGCTGTAGCTGACCCCTCCCTGGCAGTGTTCAAGGCCAGGTTGGATGGGACTTTGAGCAACTTGGTCTGGTGGGAGGTGTCCCTGCCCATGGCAGGGGGGGTGGAATTGGGTGATTTTTAAGGTCCCTTCCAACCCAAACCATTCTATGATTCTATGATCTTCATACACATGGCAACTCCCACACAGTCCAAGAGTCTCTTCAAACCTCAGGAACACAGGACACAATCCCTATCTTTTAAGCTGGGTTAAAGAAACCCTGAGGGTCTGCAAACTTGCATGGACACAAGCAGTAACAGCTGAATGGCTCCTGCCTTTACCCTCTCAAGGATGATGGTGTCAGGAATGCTGCAATATAGTGGAGAACTAGCTTAAAATTAGGACAGTGCAGAGCAGGCACTATGCTGCCTTTCCCTGTTCCTGAGCATCCTCCTCTGCAACTGTACCTGCCCCTCTCAAAGGCATAAGATGGTATTGACCATTCTCAGAGAGACTTTGCCTATCCAGCTTACTACTGATGACACGAGGCCTACATGAATATCAAAATTCATCATAAAGGACAAAAAATATCCCAAAACATGTTTGCAGAGTGTGTTTTCCCTTTGAGAAATAGAGGAACAAGACAGTTTTCAGAGTCCAAACTCCAGTTCACAGAGCAACTCCACTTATATCCATTTCAGGATACAAACACCAATACTAGCATTGGTCAATTTTTTTTTAACGTCCTCTGTTAAAATTAGCTCCATTCTTGGTTAGTAAGTCATGCACAAAATGATCCTGGCTTCCCTTTGGCATGGTAAGCAGAGCCTAATAACATTTTGAAATTGAGGGTGAATTGCCAGCTCTTCTCTCCAACTCTTTGCTATCTGCATTTTGGGTGACAGGTTCCCTAAGAATAGGTTAATGTTACCACTCTTGGAATAGAAGAGGGAAATCTTTAAACTGGGGAATAATCAATCCAGTCCAAACCTTCAGATGGAGAATCATTCACATTAAGATTCGTGAAACTCTTAGAATTAATTTTTTTTTCCAACAAATACCCAGCAGGTCACAGGCACTTGGACAACTAATTCCACCATGATAATTTATGAGACTGTCACATATATTAAAAAAATACAGCTGCGCTTTTTTTTTTTGAGGGGGGAGGGGCAGGAGAAAGCCAAAAAATGTCAGACTCCAGGTCTTAGGAGTATTTTAAAGCCACCAATTATCTAAGGAGTGACTGTAATAGACAGTATATCAGATTGTGCTAAAGCTTCCAATGCCTAATGTACAGAGCTTTTTTTTTTTGTTCATATTTCTGAACGCTAATACTTCTGATATTTTTATGCCTTTCCAAGACACTTCATTCAGCTCTGGTTTCACTAAATGTAGAAGATGAATGCTGTTGACCTGATGTTACCTACTCACTACAACTGGAGAATGACATTACTGTCTGGCAGATTAACTCCTACCTGGCACTATTGCTTAGAAACTGCCTAATTAACAGTTTGTTAAACCAACAGAGTGAAACATGGCAATTTCTATGTAAAAAACACAAGGACAGCAAGCCAATATAAGACCACTGGGTGTAACAGGGCCATGACCACAATATGTGACCATAAATGTTTGTAATGGAAGAGTAGCTGATGAACTTTTGAACCAAAGCAATGAGCAGAACCATAAGTGATGATTGCAGAGTAATCAGCCCAGCAATTAGCCTAAATAGCATCAAATTCCTACTTTTAATCCATCTTGTAGTATTATTTGGAGAGCACTACTTTTCCTGTTATTGCACCGTAGGGTTTCTGCACAATATTATGTTGTTGATGTCTTCAGCTCTGGGAACGGCTGCATTTCAGTAATAACTCAAACAGCCCCAAGCATAGTTTAAGAAGCTCAAAGACAATTTGCCTGGAATTAAAAGGCCTTGACAAATGGTAGATGATATTTCAACATTCAACTCATCCTTAGCCACGTAACCTCCCTGTCCACTTGTCTCTTTTCCACTCAGTGCCTCAAGCAAGAAGGATGCAGCACTTAGATACCCTGACAGAAGAAGAAAGTGGATATCTTTCCCCTAAAAGAGAGAGTCTGTGGCTGGTAAACACATACAGAAGTCTCAGTCAAGCCCTTGACTGCCACGGAGACCTGTCTGGGAGAAATGGATGAAAGCCAGAAGTTTACAATCCTTCACTGCAGGAATTTTGGCCTGTGGGTACAGTTGGCTGCCTCAAGGCAGCGCACCTTGCACACAGCTGAGGATCTGCTGCATTGTGTCTGTAGGCAAGTACATTAAGGGGAGAGAGAGAGAGATGACTGCTTCAGCTTGATGTGAACTTGGAGAACACTGGATTCCAACTTATCTCCTACACTGAACTCCAGGGACATTTAATGGCTGACCCAGATCTGGAATCAGACTTTGGGATTTGCTCCCAGTTCTGTGATCACAACATTGACTTGGCTACAAACACGTCCACAACTATATTTAAAAAAGAAAAAAAAAAAAAAGCAAGCATCAATGAAGAATAAAAAACCTGTTGCTTACTTGTTTTAGTTATTTCTTGTCCTTTCCCGACAGTGGTATTTTTTAAGGCAAGTGCACTGATGGGTGTGGACAGATCTGCGGACAGACTAGCACATTGTTTCATCCTCTCCTGCTGGTTACAGAATTTTCACCCTTTGATTGTTTTAACTTCAGTGCAGTTGGGATGTGCAGCTCACAGACTCTTCATGCAGTCTTTCCTTCCTACTGTTGAGACCATTATATGAAGAAGCTCAACCAGCAGAAACAAGGTTATAACCAAGAATTGTCTTGGACCTGTGCTCCAAACAACTTGATCACAGCCTGGCTATAAGAGGTTGCCAAAGGCCCATGGGTTGCTGGTCATTCATCCAAAAAAGCCTGGAACACTTTGAGATCCATGAAGTACCACAGTTTGGCTCACACAGTTGATATGTAATGTGGCATCCCTTAAACTAAATAAACCATAGGGGCAAACATAACTTAGAGATTGACGGGGGTGAACAAAAATATACCACAGCTGTCTAGGAGTAACTTAAATTTTCATCTGAAGATCACTGACCGCGAATTTCAACCATTCATTTTAGACATCAGGAATATCAACATTTTTAAACAGTACTTAGAGAATACGTTTTGGAAAATCGGGAGGAATGCCAAAGACTCAAATAACTACACTGAAATAACTTAGAACACTGTCAAGAAACACAGCATTCATATTTTAAGCAATTAACTCTCATTTAACCCAATTGTCTAAAAATGCTATACTTCTGTATCGTGTGGCACGTACTATATTAGTGAGCCACACTACAGTTAACTCAAAGGAGTGTGAATTCCTCATTAAAAGAGTTTGGTGATGTATGACAGCCCTTAAAAGTCTGCTTCAGAGTGGAAAGTTACTGCAGAATACTTTGTATATTTTAAATTCAAGCCTTCATTTAATCTACCACAACTCCCAACATGGTCATAGCCTAAATCTAATCATTATGTGTCACATATTTGTATTTAATCAAAGATAAAAACCCCAAACAGTGACAAAACACCAGCCTTTCTTCCACCAGAACACAGCACACCCTGGCTTGCTGACAGAGACCAGGAGTTTTTTGTCAGCTCCAGTTCCCTGATAGTACATTAACTTTATTACTTGTTTCTCTCCAATGAGCACAAAGAAGGTTCGTCAATTAAAAAGCAATGATTACAATAAGATGCCAAGAATCAAGCAAAAAATGGTCAAATGGACTTACTGGAATATCCCCACCAGAGCAAAGGTTTGGTTTCCCTTCAGGGTAAACTGAAAAAAAAAATGAACACCTATACAGCAAAGCCTTCAAGGAATATTCCTGCTACTGCAGCAAAGACAAAAGAGACACACCTAAAGAAAGACGAAAGAAAACAATGCTGTAGAGAGCAAACAGGACCCTATTTTCATTTGCTGTACTTCTGGGAACTGCACTGAAGAAATGTATTAGATCAGAGCAGTACAAATTTGACATTAAATGAAGGGACACCATAAAAGGGTGCTTTCCCCTACCACATTGCAATAGAATTGTCATTGATGTTCAAAATGTCTTTACAACTCTGACAAAAATAGTGACTTGTGTGATTTACTCAAGCCATCAGATGTGTGGCTCATGTTACGGTTCTCTGTTATTTGCCAAATACCACATGATGTTTCCAGTTGTTCTTTCACTCTTCTTCATGCTTATGGTCAGCAAATCATAAGAGTGCATGAGTACTCTTAGCACTGGGCTAGAACCTTCCTTGGTTTCTTCTCCCCAAGTCCACTCCTTTCCACATAGCACGCTGCTCCCTTGTTTCTTTCTATCCTTCAGACATATTAAATCCATTAATTAACATTTCCCATCTTCTGGTTCATAAAAATCAGAGTCCTAGTAACTGCAATATATATATTTAAAAGCTGTCAGTACTTTTTGTTATAGCAACATAAGACTACATACAGTAGTCAGCAGAATTTTCCACAATGCGATCTGCTGTCAGGAAAACTCAACAGGCTTTTCTTTAACTTTTCTTTTTTTTTTTTACTATTCCTGAAATACCCTGAAAAAAATTACTCTGAATTTCCTCCCCCCCTACATTTTTAACAAGTTATTTCAAAGTCCACTGGAGTGATCACAGATGTGGAGTGTTTCTGCGTATCTGCCTCATGCAAAATGGATACGTAGAAATTTATCCTTGAAACAGAAATCTTTTTGAAAGTTTTGAAGCAATTAATGCATACTTCAGATTATAGAATCACAGAATCACTTGAGTTGGAAGGGACCTTAAAGGTCATCTGTCCAACTCCTCTGCCATGGGCAGGGACATATCCCACCAGACCAGGTTGCTCAGGACCCCATCCAACCTGGTCTTGAACGTCTCCAAGGATGGGAAATTTACCACCTCTCTGAGCAAACTGTTCCTGTGTTTTACAACGCTCATGGTGAAAAACTTTTTCCTTATGTCTAACCTAAATCTACCCTCCTGCAGTTTAAAACCATTACCCTTGTGCTATCACAACAGCCTCTGCTGTAAACTCTGCAGTAAACTTCAAGTTATCCCATTACTGCACTTCAGTTGTGTGAAGAAACACTACTTCTGAAAAATCTGTTTCCTGTCTTAGATATCCATGACCTTCTAAAATAAAAATTATCATGTCATAAATGCAAGCGGAGATAAGTGTATAGCATGTGTAGGCATTCAGGCTGCTACTTATATTTACTACTTTATCTGCATGTCATTACTACCAGATTTTGTTTGACTGCACTAAACCAACAATGAGGCATTCACACCTCTTCCAGCATTATTGTAGTATCTCCCAGCAAAAAATGAAGCAAAATCATATATACATGAAGCCATTTTACAGTCTATCCACCAAGAGATCACAAGTAGTTCTATGTTAACACACCCAAAGACAAACAAGTGACTATCATGTGCAGCAGGCACATGCATGGTTTCTTGATTTCCATCCTGCCCCTATCTCAACCATAAGAAATCTTTTGCTCCCTAAGGGCTACAGAATGATACATACAGAAAAACAGCTGTCCAAATTTGATCTCATACTAACATGCACAAACAACAAAGGAAAAAATCCCTAATATTTGTATTAGAGAATATTAAGATCTAAGGGGAAAAAAACAAAACACAAAACACACATAAGCCCTCTACATACATCTCCTACATACATCTTCTGCATACATACATTTTCATCAGAGGAATAACTCTCTGATGGTGTTTCAAAGAAAATCAGTTCTCAGGAAACCGCAGGAGGTGCATTATCTGGTAAGCTTGGGAGGATAAACACTAAGACCACTGAAGCACCAGGATAATATCTTACTCAAAGAAGTTTTAAATATACCAGTGTTTCTGCATCTCTGTTATCAAAGCTTTAAAATATTTTGCTCAGCTGATGTTCTACACAGCTGCCTTAACCTCCAAGTCCACCCAGCTTTAACTGCTCACTCCTTACACACCAGCCTGTGCTCTGGGCTTTGGTGTAGCTGAGAGGATCCTCATTTTTCTCCAGCTATTCAGCTTGGAAAAATCATACATTTACACAAGACGGGAGCCAGAAAATTACTGGATGGTGGTCAGTTAAATAAAACACTTGGCACCAATAAGACACATGGGGTACTACGGGTCTTTACACTTCATGAATTCTCTGCTATATTATTACTAACACAATTACTCCAGGACAGTTGTTGAGCAGTGCAGCAGGGAACGCATTAGCTAGAAAGTTGTCAGCTACACACACACACACACACACACAAAGAAGTCTCTTTCTGCTGCTATAAGGTTTTTAACCTTAATTCCTGAATTGCAGTCACTGGCAGGCAGAGGATGTAAATCCCAGAATGTGTCTGTGTTCATGCTGCCTCACAGCACACATAGCAGCAGAACCTCTCCCTAGTGTGAGCAGAGCAGTCGTGCCAGCCCTTGTCCCTCCCTCCCTGACTCTGCAGATGAATCCGAAAGTGGCATTTTTTTGGAGCTAGTCCTTTCAGTAAATTCCAGCTGAAGCCCTCTCTTCCTTTGGCCAACATAGCATTGCATGATGACCGACTTCTTCACTCCTCCCATTTTCACTAACTCCCCCTTTCCCCCAGCTTGTTGATTTCTGACCTTAAAGCCACATTTTATCCATGAAGCATTTCCTAAAATTTTGTGGATGGAAGCAAAGTTGCTATTTTAGCACAATCAGCCAGACCTAGAGTTGAAAACATCTATTAACAAGTTATATTGCATGCTGACTACCGTTTTATGTACTCTTCATCTACCCACTCTCTATAACCTGGCTCCTAATCACACCTGGTTTCTCAGGCCCACATTTAGAGAAGTGAAGAGAAAGCCAAAATTCTCATATCCATCACAGCTGGGATCTGAAGGGCCCATTTATTATGTGATAAACTACTCCAGCAAAAACATCAATGCGTTTGTCTTAAGTTTAGGAGGGCAGGTGGGAAGGAGATGGGTATCAGCAGAAGGCAGAGGGAAGGCTAAGACCTGTTTATTCTCGGGCATCCTGAAAAACACAGCACGTGTCCAGTCTTCTTCCTTACCACCAAAGCCACACCCACGCAGAGCAGCCCCCTCGCCTCCTGCCTGCAGCACGATGGCCTGCCCGAGAGTCCACCAGCAGCACAGCTCCGGCAGCAGGCAGCCGGGCAGCCCCTGGCCACCAACCCTCCACCCAAGGCAGAGAGCAGAAGCGTGAACCGGCAGCCAGCTCTGCCAGGCTGCTGGCGCCAGCCCCACTCGGGGATGCTCTCCAGCCAGCCCTTGTGATTCCCATCGGGCTGGGAAGTGTGTCGGCCTGGACTCAGCACGACCATGAGGCAAAGCAGAAGAGCAGGTAAAGCTGGAGCAAGGCTGTACGCAGCATCGACCCCATCTGCCCCAGCAGCAGCCACTGAGCCTGCAGAGCCAGGCCGTGCCGGAGGGGAAGGTGGTGGGTTGGCCCCACAGGACTGCTTCCTTCACTGACTTCAAGAGGCTGTTTCACGGCATGAGAAGCAGCAGTGAGA
This sequence comes from Aegotheles bennettii, assembly GCA_013398125.1. NCBI lineage: Eukaryota > Metazoa > Chordata > Aves > Caprimulgiformes > Aegothelidae > Aegotheles > Aegotheles bennettii. The sequence goes on along the minus strand of VZRW01011562.1, from coordinate 42,368 downwards.
GCAGGTCCCCGTGCGAGTGTTTCGAACCGAACTGACACTCCAGCTGAGCGTACTCATGTGTCAAAGCTGTCCCAGAGAGGCAGCAATGCAAAGGATCCCTTCTCCTGCCCTGCGGCACCATCTAGCGCTAATGAAGCAACCGTGCTCTTGGGAAAACAAACCCACGCCAAGTTTAGAAATAGAGCAAAAATACAAGCACATAAATACACACCCAAAACACACGAGGCCACTAACCATAACCTCTTTTCATTTCACACGATAGGCCTACTTCTGTCACGCCAGTAGAAAAACGTTTCTGTGGAGTAATCCAAACTGGTTGCACACCAGTTAACATCCCAGCAGCCTGCATCTCGGAGCCCAGCCACGCTCGTAACCACTATTCCCATTAGACCCAGCAGATGAGCCAACAACAGCCATATGTTCTTTAAACGTACGTGCAGCCTTGCAGCTGCCTCTGGCTCCCGTTCCAGGCCGGAGGCCATGCTGCTGCACGGCGCACGCACTGCAAATCACGGCTGATGGGCAATGACAGCAGCTCTGAAACAAAGACCCAGCAGCCTTTGGGAAGCTGGTCAGATACAGTACTTGTACATATCATCTCTGACAGGTACGTACAGGCAGAGATGAGCCCAGCTCCTGTGGCTGCTGGCCTCTACAGACCTTTAGCTTAGAGGTTAATATCCCTGCTCATATTCAAATGACAGATCCCTAGGGGTTCGTTCCCTCCTGCTCTGAGGAGTTACATCTACTTGTCCCAATTTTATTACCACTATTAGTTGTTGGGATTGGGGGTTACTTCCTACATGCAGAACAGTTCACTGCTTACTATAAACCTAGATGATAAAAAAAGAAAAAAAGGGGCTTTTTCCAAGAGCAGTTTAGTTCTTATCCTTTTTACAGCTGCTCGTTCACAGCATCCGAGAGGCAATTCCTGTCACACTGAAGAACTTCAGTGCCAGATTCTTCAGCCTTCAAGTATTCCATCAGGTTTGATATTAAAATGGTAGAAAATGTGCTTTTTCTGCAATGATGAAGCTTCCAGAGTCACAGAGTCCATATCCTTAAATTGTGTAAAGAAATTTGGTTCTTGAAGTGTTGAAATCTAGTTGTTTTTCAAACTTCCCATCGGACCCAACTGAATAATCACAGGCTTGCATTCTCATGGACAAAAACCACTTTGAAAATCTAAACCAAGTTATAAGTATGATTAACAAACACAGCAGTCTTAAAATTCACATTTATACTTCAAATGCTCCCACCCTCTTCACTATTTCTGTACAAATTCAGCACACAGAGAAACCTACCTATGTTATGTACTTTTAACAGAATCAGTTTTCATTCAAATACAAATAACACCCCCACTTTAAAAGAAAATTCCCCCCAGTCTGTAAAAGAATTAAAAATTAAATTTTGATTAAAAAACCTATATTGATCTATAGAGCTGCTTAAACATACATAAGTAACACTTTAGCAGATAAGTAAAATGACATAGGTAAAGAATGAATCATTCCAAAATCAAACCAACCTTCCTCTTCACTCCATCCCTACCCCGAAGACTTACTTTTAAATCAGCAAAAACCTGTGACCTAAATAGCGATTAAGTCACTTTTACATGTTCTTGCTGGACAGCAAACATCACTTCTAAAATTATCCCTGCTAGAAATGAATGTTGAAGTTCTAATGGCTGGGGCATCCTCCACATTCTACTGCCCCAATCGTTTTGGTGTGGGTACCTCTCAGCCTACAGCAGAGCCCAGAGATGTCACAGTTAATATCAATAGTCAGAGCACAGTTCAGTGCAAGAACCTTTCTCACATCTCTGCTGCTCTCATTAACATTCCCAGTCCTTTCTAGATTTCAGCATATTCAGGTAAATCTTGGAGCATTCTTCCAGATTTGTGTATTCTTCTAGAGGACATCAAGAGTTTGCTCCACATTTAACCAGCCCAACTGTGGAAATAAGTGTTTTATCTCTATGGCAGATCTAAGAATCTGTATGTCCTCCCTCACCATGAGAAAAAAATCCTTTTTTAAATCATAACTATGCCTTGCCTAATTAGCCAGGAGAAAGGAAGACAGAGGACTGAAGAATCCATTATTTCTCTCTATTTTGTGTTGTTAAAGACAACAAATTCAGGTCTGCCAATCACTCAATATAAAAACTGTGTTTTCTGAATACAAGCCTTTGGGAACTGAAGTGGTAACAACCACCAAGATGTTACTAATCAGCAGAGAGACAAAAAACATACATTCTTATTCTGAGTAGACAGAATTGCCTAAGATGTGATCCCATCTCAAAGAATGACAGCCAGCAGAAAGGTATCAAAAGCTCAGTTAGAGAAAGTAAAAAAACACAGGATAAACGAAATGGGCTGTAAGTGAATGTCTAGTGAGTAACCCACAAAGGTTGAACACCACTGACTTCCAACACTCAAACCAGAGCCAGTAGGTTCGCAAGACTTAGTCCTCGATCACATAATATGTGACAAGATCTGCAGACAAATGGTCCCACACAAAAACTGCTTGAGATTTAAAAATACTACTCATTTTCAAATGGTGGTGCTCAGCAGGACCTGATCAACAACAGGGAAAGCTAGCACAAACGCACCAGTTTCAAGTTTTATTTTTCATGTTGGTGAAACACACAGCCTCTTCTCAAGAAGCAGCATCTGTAGAGCTGTTACAAACACATTTTGCACTCTAATACACCACAGATTTGGAAAGAGAACAAATAAAGCACAGGTTTCACACTGCACTTGGAAAAACTCAGTCTTATGCTACAGATAATTTAGAAATCTTCCGATTTTACATATACATTGCATTGGCCATCACCAAGCCTTCATGCACAATTTAATTTTATTTTTCTTACAGTCAACACTGGTTTTGGAAACTCTCTTGCTGTAAATGGTATCTTGTCCTCTTTAAATCACTTAAATGATATTTACATAAGTGTGCAAATTGCTTTGAAAGATAGAAACAAACACTAACACATAATATACAGACAGCTTCTTCTATAGTTAAAACACTTACTAAAGGGTAGTTAACATTCCTATCACACTTTCATTGCCTAAAATAGGAGAATAAGTTATATAAAATAAACCATCTTATTTTCAGACATTTCCATTTCTGCAGATTTGGTCTTTGCAGCAACATTGCAATCAAAGATCAAGATTCTACTCTTAAGATTCAGAGGAGTCCCTTTCAATTCAATGGCAGCTTTTTTGTCCCAGATTTTCCACACTTTAAACAGGGAAACGAGAAAAAACCTGTGGGAGTGTCAAGAATTTCTTGCGCATATATTTTATTTTTTTTGGCAACATGAAAAGTATGCTCTAAGAATTTAAGGCATACATTTTAATTTTTCTTTTAAGAGCCTGTTGGTGTTACAAGCACAGTCTAAATAAAGTCCAGGTTCTTTCATAGAAGCACACAAGGCTCCAAATTTTTCTTCTTATGCATTTCATCTTCTCAGATATATACAATTGTTCACACACAAAAAAGAAGTAGGCTCCTTGGACCATTCAACAAAACTGATTTCAGAACTGGAAGCAGTAAGAGAAGCTTGAAGAAAATTACTTTGTGTTCCCAGTGCTCCTACATGCATGGGTTTTTTTCTACTTGTAGTAAAGAATCCCCATAAAAAGTGTATGGTCAACTTCCTGAACAAATCTGCAAGGCAGAAGCTGAGTAAACTGGACTGAGTTGCTCCAATGGTGAGAAAAGGAGTTACAGGGAAGTCTTCAAATCCATCTTTCATGTATACTTGTAATCAGAGAAAAGCAACTCAATTCCCAAAATTTCATTTAGACTATTTTATAGAAGAGCAAAAACTTCTCTATGCATCATTAATAACAAAGGGAAATTACCTCTCAGACAGTAAAGAACTACAGGTGTAGTCTCAAACAACTTTAAAATCCAAGCCGATTATTACATAATACAATGAGACAGAACTGCTTTTTGAACATTCATTAAATTGAGTAAGATTACTTTTACAGCAGCCCTGCCTGCAAATCATGCTGTATCTTGCGCACCTCACCCATCACAGTGCCATCAGTACTATCCAAAGAAAGCGAGTATTAACCCTCAAGAAGTTTACCTTCATGACAATTATGTCTGACACACTGATGTCAGACATCACATATACATCAGACATTTGTTTGATGACTTCCAATTCCTTAATATAGAAGAAACTGTACCAACACTTAACACTGTGCTTTTGGTCTATTGTTCATTGAACTTTGTGCATCATGTATCACACACAAATCCCTGCTGGATTCCATGTGATCTCACCCTAGCGTGATCTTGATTAAGTTCTTCTGAAGAAAGAGACAAGTACAACTTCCAGTGTTGCCAACTTTTCAGCATAAAATACTCAAGCAAATTTAAGCCACTAGAGAAGTCTGCAAAACACATGATGACTTGCAACCAAATAAAACTAAAGATATATTAAAATTTGGTTACTTTGGATTCTGAGCTAGTTTGAAAAATATCATTTGTAAGATAGCTGTTCTACACTTTGAAAACATGAAAGAATGAAATGTCTTTGTAGACTAGCGTATTGCTTAGTAAACAATCACCTAAAACACTCATGAACTCAAACATATAATTGAAACATTCCACCTAAGTTTTTGTTAATCACTGCCTTCAGAGTTTTATATTCAATGGATATTATCTGCTACCTTCAGTTTCTTTTTTCGTTATGGCATGCTTCAGAAACATCACTAAGAAAGTTTGTCCATTCCTTCCATTCCCAAGGTGTACATTACAAACACGATACATACATTTATTTCCAAAGACTTCAGATCAATAAAGTTCTTAAGATGAAAGATGAGTGTGTATTTTTAAGCTAACAAGATAGCTACAAATTAGTTGACTTAGTATTTTCCACACCCACATGGATACTGCTTGACATAATATACCTCAGTGGAGCAAAAAAATGTTGAAAATAAACTGAATGCTCCCCCTAGTGCTTATACTAGTGAAAAGTCCTGCCTGGCCTAGTCTGCCTTAAATGGTGTTGAACAGGAGATAAACAGCCAGATGAACATTTCACTCAGAAAACGATCGCATATTACTGGGACCAAAAAGTGTCAGCTGTTGAAATCCAGCATTTAAAATTTTGTACTGCTCTCCCTGCTCCAGTGCTTCCAGGGTCTTGGTTTCTTTTAAACTGTGCTTTTAGTAAAAATTTCTCTCAAATTTTTCCTATCAACTTAAGGCAGGGCCCTGAAGAAGCTCCTACCAGGTAAGAAACTAAGGCCAAAGATGTTTCAAGATGATAGGTATAATCATGCTTTTTTTCCCGCATTGTACCCAGAAGCTGCCAAGTTAATGTTAGCACTCCCATATCATAATTGCAATGAAGCTCTGGTAAATTTGGTACATTTGGATATGTTCAACATCACAAATAAGTCAGATATTTAAGACAACCTATGTCTGTAGCTAGCATAATCCACCAGAATATTCATCCTCTTCCTCCTCAGGATGAGAGCCCACAGCAGCCAGTCCTCTTGCTTTGTCTTGTGCAGCATTCGGTGATTTCTTCTTAATTCCACCTCCTGGCACCACCAAGGTAAGACCAAGCTTGGCATACTGACAATAATAAGGCAAGTTTAATTTTTGTACTATCACAGAAGTAAAATCTTGTTGAATTACACTGCACAGAACTGACTGATGCTCACAATAAACAATCAGGCAGCATTCAGTACAGAAAACAGACAAATGCTGCCTTCAGAGTACATTTTGCCAGCTTAGAATAAGGCTAACATTGGTCCATTTTTTCCTCTCAAACACTCTGAGAATCAGATACAAGATTTATATTGACACTGCTTATTACAAAAAAATTTGGCTACATCCTTTGGCCACAGCTTCTGTGGTTCAAGCTTTATCTAAAAAAAAAATAATTTTCAGTATTCAGCTCTGCATACACTATCTAGTAATAGTTCATGTAAAAAGTCTTACAAGTGTTTTTTAGTAAGACTAGCACTTTTATTTGTGCTATTCAACATAGTAACAAAGTAAAATCAGTCAATGCTGTCAGAAAGTTTGGCATGGATGGATGACTACTTTACCTAAACCTTTCCTATCTTTATACTTCTTACAAGTAACATTTAAAAAAAAAGGGGGGGAGGGGAAAGGGGAATGGATGGACAGGACACAACTACTTTCTTAAAATATATTTAAAAAAAAATCTTTCACTCATTAGTACCTTGCTAATAAATAAACGCTAAAAAAACCCCAAGAAACCCAAACATTCAATAACACCATGCTGTAGGCATCATATTCTGTGATGTTTATGCATGCATATCAGCTATATGGTATTTCTGAGATAAAGCATAAGCAGCAAGCTGTTCTGGCCCCTAAGGAACCAAGCAGAAGAGAACAGAATTTTGGTGAACTTGCCAAACAAACTCAGCAAATCTATTAACAAACTGCTCTTTCACCTAAGCCTTCCCACGATCTAAAAGAAACAATGATGTGAGAATTTATATTGGCAGGCAACATGGTAAAAGAACACAAAGTTCACAGGCACAGGGTAGGATGACAGAGCAAGTCACAATAAATACATGGATCATGCTCTTATTTTCCTCTACTAGAAAAAAATATCTCAACCTGAAGAAGTAAAAGGATTATAAAAAAAAAAAGTTCATCGGAACTGCCTACTTACATCATTGTCCATGTATTTGAAGAGTGGCAAATTACAGACTTCAGAAACTTGATCTTGATCTTGCTGGTCATACCCTTCTAAAAGTTGCTCTAGTGCTGCACAGTCTTCGCTTCCATTAAATCCTGGTATACTGAAAGAAATTAAGAGTTCATTTAGGGCATTTCAGCAATCTACGTGACACTCACCTGTTCTATCTTCAAATGCTGCTGATTAATAGCAGAAGAACAACAACTTTTAAGAATTTGATGGACTAGTTATTCCACAAAACTGTCTATAACCACTTTGATTTCTCCAGGTACATGAATCATATCCATGCATGATGACAATAAGACTACAATCATAGTCAAGACAAAGAGAATATTAGAGTTTTTCAGTTTTTCCTGACTATTCAATAAACTCTTCCTCCACCTTACATACAGAAAAATTCTGTAATGAGTTTCTACATATCAAATGCAAACTGAAGACTTGAAAAATATGAGCAAAATGATTAAAGACTAATCTAGAAAAAGTCTTTCTAAAAATAAAGTACAATTTAACTTACATATACGCTCAAGTCATTTCACTAAAAACCAGAATAAGTAAAAATAAGTTGTTTCAGTGCTTTGTTACTGAAGTCCTAATGAAAGCTGAAACAGAGAGTTGCTGGGAAAGCTGCTAGAACCAGGGTTGAACACCAATCCAGATTTTGACACCAGAATTTTCTCCTGGATGTGTAAAGAATACCTTCATTTCAACATATTCAACAGGACTAACTTTGTGCTTCATAATTAACTTTCTGTTCAATCAACCATTAAAAAAAAAAAACGTAATAGAAAGTAGAAGTCTTGCTTCTCTTCTTCCAGTGTATGACAAGGGCAAGATCTCCCAGATCAACATAACCAGAAATGCAGTAATCCACATGTTGCAAATTTTAATAAACACATTTAGATTAATCTTTTCCTCAATTTGGTCACCATATTAGATAGTTTAATTGATTATACTGGGATGTTGCTACTGCACATTTTGAGACTGCATTCCATATTTCCATCCTCAAACTGTAATAAAATACAGTAATGACAAATTAGATTTTCAATTTTTAAGGGGCTCCACGTGACATGTGCAAAAAGATTCTGAAAAAAATAAAATTCAGTTAGCAACACCCAGAAATACCCACTTTTAATTTAAACGTTTGTTTACAGTAGCTAATCCATCTCTGTTCCATTTGAAAAAAAAAGACAACCCAAATATCAGTATGGTAAGAATCCCAGCCATAACCGTATTCTGCTCAGCTTTTAACAAGGAAAAAAAATTGGAAGAACTTCTAATTTCCACCTCATTTCACCTGTCACACATAACTATTTGTTTATTACTAACTTTTTATTTTAGGTTCATTAAGAAAAATCAACATAGTAATTACAGCTAAGTCTGTTAAGAGCGGAAAAAAAACCCCTGATAGCCATATACCAGGGAATGCTATTATTGTATTGTAAGTCAACAGAAGTCCAGGCTTAAAATTTTTTGTCAGAAAGTGTTTCCATTGCTCTTTCATAAGAACAGATCTATATTAATGAAACATTCAGTTTAAAACTATAGGACATGAAGCAAACTTACCTATAGCTTTCCCTCACACACCTTTCTGCGGCAACATAATCATTTCTGTGAAGATGAACTAAGACTTGCGCAATAGTTTTCTAAACAAAACCAAAAAAAACCACAATCTGATGATTCTTTACAAATTAACAGTGAAATATGAGAAAAATACTGGACTACCAATTTTTAATGTGAGAAAGGTAATTACAATCTGCAATGATTCTAAGATACTGAGACAAGAGAGACAGAACAACATCGTGAAAAAGTAGTAAGCCATATCCTCAGCTGGTATGAAACAGATTATCTCCTATAATATCGTAATGAACTGCTGCACTAAGTAACAGTTTTCGTGGTTTTTTATTTTTAATAACATCTTTATTTTTGCTTGTTTGTGGGTTTTGACAGCTCCTGTAAATAACAGCATCTTATTTTAAGATTATAGAAGTGAAAAAAACACAGTTAGAGGTTAGGGAAACATGCACTACCACAAATTCTCATAATTTAGCAAGAAATGTATCTCTGAGTATTGTCAGTCAGATATCAGCTGTCATTAGTTACCCAGAAACACTTGAAATGCACTATGAGAAATTGTCTCTTACAATTTACCTTATAGCATGTTGGGTAATTTTCAATTTCCTTATAAATACTTTTTTCCTTTTGAAGAGACAATGCAGCCTCATCTAATCTAAAAACACACACAAAAAAATAGTTAGGAGTATCAGTGCCAGGAATACAGCATAATGAACCTAAGGCTAATTACAAAGTGTTTAACTAATATACCAGCAAGTCTACTGGAATAAAAATCAACAGAACTAAAAGTCAGCAGTAGATCTCACTAACAGAGTAGGTAAAGAAGTACATAGTCAGCAATTCCTTTTGTGTACATGCAGGCTAAGAACATCTCTGGCATATACATTCAGAGAAGCCTCACTTTTCATAACGTTGCCCAAGATGAATGCCTTATTACGTACCCTAACAGATTTCTGTATGTCATTAAGTCATTATAAGCTATCAGTAAGTTTGATATACATGAATTATCAATATTAAGTCATAGTAACTCCTTTTGAGTTTGAATACTCTTTTGATCATCATTTTAAACTTCTAAAAATTAGCAATAGAACATGAGCTATAAAGCAGCAGGGCAACCAATTTTTTCAGATGTTCTGAAGCTATGTTGACTTGCTTTCACAGAAAAACTTTCAAGCTACTTTGTAAATTTCCTTTTCTGACTACATATCTGCAGTGAAATGAAGTGTCTTAAAAGCAGAGTTCGAAATCCAGACAATTTCTTAAAGGAACTACATGTTTCAGTGAAGCAAGTCTAAGCTGAACTGCAGGTCAAGTTTGGTGCTAGCAATTAACAATTAAATTCCCATTGAGACTCCAAGATACACTCCTCTATAAGTCCAGAATCAGACTGCTGCAAACAGATTTCTTTCCTCAGGTTAGTCACCTAACTCTCCTGTTTTATATTCCACAGTTATTAGAGACTCTTCAAGAAGTTTCTATACACTAGTGCTTGAAGAAAAAAAATTAAAAAAAAAAAAAATCTTTCCTGAAGTAGTTTAAGAATAAATGAAAACTGGTGTTATGTGCTTTCTAGCTATTCATCACAGGAAACAAAGCCTTACAGCCCACATTCTCTCATCCCAGAACACGAAACAGGTGGTTCCTGGATGAACATGGCATATGACACAGAAACTGAATTTTAAGTGCATCTCAAAGAAGAATTAAGTAACCATATATAAACCCAACCATAACAGGGAAAAAATAAAAATTCCTATTAAAGATTCAATTACATTTAAAAAAAGAAAGCATAAAACTATACCTGCGTCCTCTGACTAGAAGTCTTGATGCCTTCCCTAACATTTCTAATGCTTGCCGTAAACGTTCTTCATTCTAGAGAAGAACAAAAAGAATTCATGAATTCATATTTCATCTGCACAGAATTAAGACCAGTGGACCTTAACTTAAGTATGTCATCTGTAATTTAGAACAACTGTTAACTACTATATCAGCGGTTCACACACTCATGAAGCGTGCAACCAAGTCCCACAGTCAGCTCCCGTATGGATCTACGGAGCAAAGTAACATCAATGCAAACTTGCTAATCTGGAAACACGTGACAACTAATAGAGAAGTATGCCAAAGGCAGCAGTGAAAAGGTAAATCACCTGCTCATAGGATGGGTAGAGCACCAAGTAAACTCTTTCGTACCTTCAAGGATTTCAAACTATTTTAGGCTCCAGGACTCAACAGCAGTCACGCTCCCTACTCTCTAGGCTGCTCAACAAGAGGCAGAAAACTTGACAACACACAAAATTCAGATTCAGTCAAGTCCCAAATCAAAAAAAAGTCAAAGGACACTGATTCCTAACTTTTATAATCTCCTTCTCTACAGTATAAGAAGCCTTCAGCTTCATTACTCAGCCACTGATGTGAAAGGAAGGAAAAGTAATGTAGAACCTGAGATTACTCAGGCTTTTTCTTAACTTTACAGCGCACCCTAGACACCAATTCATTCACCCCTATATAATTTCTGGGACTGGAAAGTTCTTTGCTGATGGAAAAAAAGCCAACCAACAAACACACACTTAAAAAAACCCCACTTACTTCAAACACTGATGCTGCTTGCTGATAGAGCTGCACAGCCTTCTCTGGGCTCACATTCTCTATTAACCTGTAATAAATACAAATAATTTCTCTTTAGATGAAATTCAAGTATTTTTTACCTAAAAGAATCAAAAAGACAAGAAAGAAAACCAAAGGCATACCCATGCCCTGCATGGATTCTAGCCACCAGTACCACAGACTTACTTTCCAGCCCGTTCCAGTGCAATAGCTGCTGTATCTGGTGTTCCGTTCTCCAGGTACATCATACTGGCTTTCTCGATCAGTTGAACTGCTTCAGGGAGCCTCTGCATCTCCTGCAAAGCAACAGTCAGAGGGACATTGCTGTCAGTAGTTTTGCTTTTGTACAATGAAACAAATCAAAGTGTAACACCGTATTTGTTAAGATTCTAAATTTTATTTACAAACTTGTAGAGCCAGTGAAAGTTGACCATCAACTCCATACAATTCACTTCTAAGTCCCAAACTTCCATGTAAGGCATGAATTTGTGGTTGTCTAGAGCAGAAACAGCACCACTTTTCTGTCACCCTTTGATATGAGACCCTCACCTTTCCTTCTACAAAAGGAAAACCACTTCCCTCCTCCCTCCCCCCCCAAGTACAAACACTGCTTCCCTAACCTACTGAGGGTATTGGTGGGGACTATGAGTCAACAAAATATTATAATTTTCATATGTAATTAACTTACATATATTTGTAAAATGGTCCAGTGCACAATATTTTTTCACTATAAACCAGAACTTTTTAATAAAAAATAGTACATGAAAATACCTTTAGCATCATGCCAGCTTGTTCGTAAGCTCTGCAGAGAAAAAAAAATTACAATTTAGTTAGATATGGTGTATTTCAGCAATTTGGAGTTACACAGCAGAAGTTAACATGCATCAGCTTTACTCCACTGTTAATATTTAATGCTTTGAACATGTTTCAAGTGTTCTATTTTATAAGACAGTGCACGTGTAACATTATCTTCCACAAATGAAGTACTTCAACCACATTACCCACTAATAATCTATTCCATGATCTGACTCACAGGCAATATTTGGATTATTTTTCATTATCTGCTTGCTCTGAAGTCCTCGTTAATTAAAAATTTCTTTACAAGTTCAACAGTGTAGAATTTAAAAATTACAAGAAGCTAATCTATGAAAAACTATTTGATATCAAAAGGTGATGTAGAATATCAAAATCATCATTTCTTCAGATGGCCATTTTCAGACTTTCCTAGCCCACACTTCCACTAAGCTGATTTTGAAACAGCGAAATCACTTGAACCATACCATCTAGTACAGTGAGATCAGAATGATAGTTCATGCTTGTACCATACATTATAAAATTTCTTTCAGATTAGTCAGTACTTCTGTACTTACTTGGCAGCGTGGAAGAGACTGGAAGTAACATTGTCAAAGTCAAGGACAAAAGCCACAAAAATACAATGCAGAAAAAGTATTAGTTTACAAAATCTTATACAAGTACTAGTTTCAAAGCAAGGAATCCCATAAATTCAAATCGAACCTACTACATTTGTAGGCAAGGTGTCAAAAATAAATGCAACATACCGAAGTATAACTGCATGTAAAGTTGTTGAAAGCATTTACTTAAAATATGTTCCTCGTTATTAAATACTACTACATGTACTGTAATAATGACAGAGTTGCATTTAGTTTATACTATCAATTTGTAGGTATTTAAAAAAAATATTAATTTCTGAAGCAGAACCCAGGCATCTCAGGCACTGGTCAGCATTTAGCACTCCAGGCGTTAGTGGAAACAACACAGATTTTCTAATCAGAAGGGTTCTTTAGTTTTCCCACTCAGAGTACACAGGAATAGTCTTTAAAAAAACAATTTTGTTAGATTGACAAGATGCACAAATACGTTAAATACATCTTCTACCAACCCTTATTACCCCATTCTAAGTAGCAACTACTTGGCTTCTTGGAAAAAAGAGTAACAGTCAATGAAAAGATACGCTTTATTGTTTTCATGTGCCTCAGCTTCCCGTAAACAGGCTTCCCTTGCCTGGTCAAACTGCTTGGCATTCTTAAAAGCAACAGCTGCAAGAAATCAAATAAAGTTCTTATTTACAGCTTGCCATTTTCCTTTCTTTACCACTTCTGCTCAAGAATTTAGACACCTAAAGATGCAAACAGACTCTTTAAATGAATGGTTAGAGTTTACCAAGCTCTTTCAAAAAATCCCATGACACTTCTCCTTACTTCATTAGTCACTTAGTTACCACTAAAAATATTACTGTCAACAAACTTTCATACCATCATTGTACCACACATTATGCATAATGTGTTTAGCTGGATTTTGGAACTCATTCATTCTGTATTTTAATTACAGAACTGGAGGAATACACATGTATATGGTATTAATCATTAGAGGTTATACAAAATCAGCATAGCAGGGATAGAAGTGTACCATCACCAGAGCATACCTACAACAGCATCCTCAACACAACCACTTCAGGGCACAAATATGTATTTCTGTCTCCATTAGACTGATAAGATATTAAATTAGGATTTTAAATATATCTCAATTTAAAAATGCTCCAGTTGCTCTTCCAAATTTGTATTGTTTTATTCAGGCTTGAATGAATGAGTAGGAAAGCCCAGAGTAAGAAGCCAAAAAAACATGGTAAATTATTATTATCAAAAAGAAAATAATTTAAGAGCAAAAAGCAATAAACTAGCAAGAATTTTATATTCTGTGGCACTTGCAGTGGAAAAAAAATGAGAAAAGAGATGTTACTGTGTCTAAAAAAAGAACTGGCAGCACCTACCTTACTGAGACAGTCTTTGTCAGGACATACTTCATAAGATGATGAAAAAGCAAAGTTTTAAAACCAGCTCAAATATTTGTTGTTTTGTAGGTGAAGTAACAAGTTTTGGGGGCAGACAAGTGAAAGAAGGAAAGCTTTATTTTTATCACATGTAGTAACATACAAAGCAAGAGTTGTAAGCTTGGAAAAAAAAGTTTTGACAACTGTTCTAGATCTCCAAGTACAATCTGAAATTTATTTTACAGTGCTACTAAAAGTATATTTTTTGTTGTTTCATCTTACTTTGTCTTCACAAGAGTTTTACTTACACAGCAGTGTACTGAAAATAAGAATACTTTGAAACAATTAAGTATATGGCCATACAGCAATACATACCTGCCTTGCTATATTCAGTAGCTGCACTGTCATAATCTGGTTTCCACTTTAAGAATCCAGTTTTCAAACTAAAATGCAAGAAGAAAGGTCTATTAAAAATTAGGAAAGATTTTATGTTTTACCTTCAAAGCAGTTCAGAGATATTTTAAACTTTAGACTATGTCTGAAAAGGAGGATTACCTGTATGCCAATACTATGGTGGCAACACTATTGTAAAAATAAATGCCAACATTGTTAGGAATTCCATAAAGCACCAATGATCTCCTGTAGTTACATGCCTTGCCTTAACATGCCTCTACTGTCCCCAGAGAGACTCCACAAGTCCAGCTCCTCAACAGTAAGAAGCCAAGAAAAGAAAAATACTTCCATCTACACCAACACGTACCTCCGGATTTTTAACACCACAACACCTGACAATGTTTTTTGTTATCATAGAATCACTATGGTTGGAAGGGACCTCCAGGGTCATCAAGTCCAATCTTTATCCCATCATATTCCTAACCATTAGACCATCACAACCATTATACATCACAACATTTCCAGTGTTCCTCTACAGTAGTTTTTTGCTGATGAGCATTATCAAAGACTCTCCATTGCATACACAAACAAAAGAATTTACTTACCAACACAAAGACAAAGCCTCATAGGTCATTTACTGGTGCGATTGACATTAAATGGCACCACTTGCACTCACAGACATATATAAAGGGGAGAATATATATTGCAAAACAAGGTGATTCATCAGACAACGTTGATTTCAATATTATGACTTCTGCAACTCTAAGAAGTTATAAAAATTACAAAAACTTTAGAGTTCACTTTGTTGTAGGCAGACACTTCAGATGCAATACACGCTTAATTTGAAAAAAACAAGTTGTGTACGGACTTTATGTTGGTTTTGTTGTCTTACGTGGGTGAAAGCCACAGTATGGAACTCTAAGACTTTATACTGTGGGGTTTTTTATCACAGGCAGTTTCAAATGCACTGAGCTGAAACACACAATGCTTTGATCTGCACACAATTTAAGATTTTATTCAAAAGCTTTCCAGGATAAGTTTAAAATTAATTCCACTGAAAGACACTTCTGTTCAAACAATTTTAATACTATACTCTCAAACAGATTTTTTTATTCTGAGGTCTCTCCTCTATCACAGTTTATACTTTTGACCCTTGATTTTCAAATGGCCTGTCACTATTTGTACTAAAACTATAGCATCTTGGGATCAGTCAGCTCAATCACATGTATACTATAGCCTGGGAAATTGAGAGCTGTAAGTAAAATGGCTATATTGGGTGCTAAAATACACACAAAAAGACCATCGTGTAGCTGCTAAGCCCTCCAAGCTAAATGTCGGCACAGGCCTTTGAGGCCATATAAAAAGAGAGAGTCACACACTCCTCACGGGCAGGGAACAAACACACGCACCATCTCGGCACGGCTAAGCTCTTCCCTCCACCACAACCCCCATCACTCCTGTCTCCTGCTCGCCCTCTCCCACCAAGCCCAGCAGAGCGCAGGAGTGCCCGTGCCCGCCTTCAGCCAGGCTCGCACAGCGGGGGCTGCACAGCCCCTAGGGAACTGCTGGGCTCCGGGCCTCCGAGCCCAACACCCCCGCTGACCCAACTTCACATTTATGGGGCCGCCTTATTCTCCCACCGCAGGTGGAAGCAGGGTGCCCTTTAGCACCCACCCCTGTGAAGAGGGACCCGAGGTCCCCCCGCTCC
>VZRW01011562.1:0-26026 GCA_013398125.1 Aegotheles bennettii | reverse complement strand
CCGGGCCTGCGGGCGGTGCCGCGGCGGGTGGCGGGTCCGTGGCACAGGCGGCGGCGGGGCCGTGTCGTGCTCGGGGGACTCTCTCGCTCCGTCCCCGGCAGCGCTGCGGGTGGTGTCCCTTGGCGGGGGCTGTGCAGGCGACTGGTTGCCCAGTGTTGGGCTGGGGCTGACTGGGGAGCAGGAAGACACCTTCCTCGCAAGAGCCCCCAGCCCCTCCTGTCCAAGGCCAACAGGAGCCTTTTATAAACCAGGGGTGAGCGCAGGCCTGCATTTCCCAGAGCTTCGCATAGGCCGAAGGGTGAAGGGTGCTGCCTGCCCTGCCGTGGGAGAAGGCTCCGTGGGCCTTCCTGCTGGGGCACGCTGCTCAGGGTCCCTCAGTGTCTGTAAAACTGGGCTGGATCCAGTGGGACCGGCACAGGAACCTGCAGCAGGAGGTGTGAGTGGTGGCTGAGCACACCGGGGTTGCTAACACAGGATACACAGTTACGCAAAATACCCAAATTAGACAGTAACTGAATTGAAAATGCTAAAGTCTGTATTACTGCCCATACATATGGTTGCCTTGACTCCCAAATTTGTTAATCTGAGGTATCCTTGAGTAACAGAAGATCAGTGATTGAACCCAAGAAGGTGTTTATTCTCCAAACTTGAACATCATCATTGTCTTCCAGTAATCTGAATAAGAGAAGTATTTATCAACACGGGAGAGAGAAAGCAAAGTGAGAAGCTGGTTAAACCTGGAAACTCTTTATCAGAGCATAGGAGTCATTGCAAGTCCATACTGTTTATAGGAATCAGAGCTTTGCAATTGATTCTACCTTAAATGGTAAAAAGAAGCAATAGTTACATGATTTGTTTTACTCTAGGTAGGCATCAAACTCATAGGTCTGAATTGTTCTCCCTTTTCCCACATTACCTTGATGACATGGAAACTTAATTTTCTAACTTTGTTTTTTGCACTGTGCTTGAGAGGCTATCATCTATTTCAGATGGCGGAAAATCCACACTAAATCTTACATTGTATTATTCTCTGTCCTAGAACAAAGTAGGGGAAAATGTTGCAGAGATGTTTTCTTTTTCTGCTATCAAAAGCAGATGAGTGGTCATGGGAGTACTGGGAGAAAATAACTAATCTTGCATAATACATACACAAAACATTTCTGTCAAGTGCTCTCTGGTAGCAGGTAAAAAGTAGAGGAAGCTGTGATCAGAGAGATTCCAGTGTCATCACATCTGTCTTTTCTTTCCCTTGCTGTGGCAGCCAGAACAGATCTGTCCATATAACTACGAGCTTGCTGCAGAGCCTTTCAAATAAACGTTTGTTAGCTGAGAAAATGAAATCATAGAACTGTGGCATTAAAGGACAATAATCTCTGAGTGTTCTTCTGAAGCACCCAGTTAGTGACTTACTGTTTATGTGTTTGTTTTTACTCATGCTTCTGGCCTGCTGTGTTCCCTGGGTTAAAAATAGATCTCCACTTTCTAGTGAAACTACACATGTGCGCTGTCTGGTTACACTTTATATGGAATGGCCAGACGAAAGATTTCCAAGGCGAGTACTAAATGAAATAGGATATTCCTGGGTAGCTTTTATTCTGTAGACCTGGAACCTCTGGAGATTTTACATATGGGAAGGATCATACCACAGCATTTGGTGCTGGGCTGTGAATCAGAATTTTATGTTGAAAAATGACCAGGTACAATGTGAAAAAAATTTACAGTGATAGAAGTTGGGGTGACAAACTTCTTAAAGTATAATCTTAAAGGTTTTGTTTACTAGGCAGATGTGAACTCTGCAAATAGCTATACCAGTAGAAGCCATTGATTAGTCAGTCCTCAACTGCCCATCACTACACCTGGCAGAGGGTTTCTGTCTCCTATCTAAGCATTTCTTCATGTACACCATTGCAACCAAAGGCATCACTTTTTCAAAAATGAGCTGCATAAGCTGATACAAGTAATTTTGTCTGAAATGGATTAAAAAGCACTTGTGTGAGACTTCATGGGGCTAACCTCTGGCAAGAGGCTGGAGGCAGGCAGCCGGGGAGAGCACCTTCTACCCTTATGGCTCGATCCACTCACAGCCCTGACATAAGGACGGCCGGGCCTTCCTTCAGAGAACTCGTTTGTCGTAAGAGGCGATCAGTACAATTGTAGCTAAATTTGTTTCCCGATTAAATCTGACTTTTCTTTGCTGTGCATATGTCATATTCTTGTTTGGAATGTCAGGACTGACTGCAGTGAGTTGTATTTTAAATCAGCTACTGAATCCTATCTGCTACTCCACTGGATCTGGAAGGTGAATTTAAGTTTTCCTAGATCTGGATTTCCCAGCTCTGTCTGATACCCTACTTTGGCAGCAGGACACGGAAAGTTCTACCTTGTAATTTATTAGTGTCTGAATTGGAATTATTAACTATAATAACAACAGCTACACCACCATGCTGAGGAAATAACCTGTGAGGAAGGGAGGGGCATCTGCGTATTCCTCTTCCCAGGCAGACTGCCACTAACACGAATGGTCTAATGAACAATTGGCTCAGATAAATTTTGGGCCCAGTATATACACAAAAATGTGTTCTGTGATTACTCCATTCCAGTGCCAGTACCTCAGCGCTCCAGTACCTTTTCTTTTCCTGTCTTCAGCATTAAATCCATAATTCATCTGGCTGTGAGACATTACTAGTTCTTGTCTTAATGGATATGGCAGAAAGCAAACAAATAACTCCAAGGGCACCAAATTAATAAAGACTGGTTTTCCGTAGATTTGTGTCTCTCTGCTGATTGTCTTTAATTAAATAGCAGAAGACTACAGTGTGAGTGTGCCTTTTATTAGATGTCAGAGAATAAAGAAAGACATAAATATCTCAACTGGGGGAAGGAGGTAATGTCTAATTGGCTTTCCAGATTCTTTGGACTTGAGAGAAGAGGAGGGTATTCTGATGTCTAGTAGGGTGTTCCAATGGGAAACATTCATAATGCCTTCCCCACTATTTACTGAGCACATATAATTTACATGTTCCTTTTCCAGGTTAAGAAAGGTGGCCTGTTCACCTACATAAATCTAGTTGATTTTGTCAGTGGGCAAGATGAAGTGTCATGATTACCAAGTCCCTTTTAGTCTGTCAAGGTTTAATGCTGAGCCAGCAATTAAATGAATGACAGACACTGTTTATTACCCCTCTTCCTTCACAGAAAGGGAAGATAATAAGGGAGAGAGACTTACGGGTTGGAAACTAAACTACACAGCTTTAATGAAACAATAATGATGAAAATAAATATGTACAAATATATACAAAAGCAATATTGTGTTCCCCCCTTGTACCCAGTGCATGGGGTTGTTCCTTCCCAGGTGCAGGACCCTGCACTTGTCCTTGCTGAACTTCAGAAGGTTTTCTTCTGCCTAACTCTCCAACCTAACAAGGTCCCTCTGAAGGGCCACACAACCCTCTGAGGTATTGGCCAAGCTCTGGTAGCCAGGATAGGCATTGATGGCACTGGTGGATGTTGGGCTGAAGTCATGGAGGGCAGGTGTTCTTTGCCCTCCTCACTTTCCACATCAATTGCGTGTGGACTGATGTTAGTGCCCCAAAAAATCAGAGAGGCAGTCACGTCATGCACCTCTAGTAACCTGATCACATAGTCACTCCTGGTGGAAGGATGACATCACTCCAAACCACAAAAGTCCAAGTTTGTAAACTCCAGCCTAAAAAAATCCATTTTCTCTTCCACCAGTCTTTTGTGGTCCCTGATGTTCTTAAGGACCACAGCATCCTGCAAGTCCAATGGACTTGATTGTGTGGCCACCAAGCAACCTGTATCAGCCAGACTCTAACGTCATACACAGTGCAAGGGCAAACAGAAGCCAGACATCCCACCATCAAACAGCTGCCTGACTGCCCAGTTATACCCATGGGCGCTGCCTCTGGCAATGATCTGTAGGATCTGTTGCCAAAATTTAGTTTCAGCTAGAAAAACCTATTGAGTGGCCAGTGAAGCCAGTCAATAGGGAGGAAACTACAAACACACTGGGGCAGAGGCTGTCTGGGGCTACCCTGAAGGACATCCAGCAGGACCACGAGGAAGTGTAGCCTCTACTTGCAGAGCCCAGCTAGTGACTATGGTCCCATCTTAAGAGAGTCATGGTTACTCCTGCAACAGGTGTAGAGATTACTCTACAGTCTTCTCTCAGTGGCACTGTGAATGGGCCGCCTCTTTGTATTTCATTAACCCTACTTAACGTTTAAATTTTTTAGTCACTTTTATTTCTAGAGCTGACAAATTTCATTGCATTTGACTAGTGTCTTGCAAAGTTGAAGTGGGATATTAAATAATACATGGAGTGCGATTGTATCCATTTGTTTTCTCGGGAAACAAGGTTTTTATTTCAAAATACACAAATGCAAATCTATGGAAAACATGTTCCTGAGCATGTCTGATTGTCATGGTTTAATGCTGGGCTGGGAATTAGATGAATGACAGATGCTCTCTATTACCCTTCTCCCTTCCCAGAAAGGGAAAGGAGAGAGAATAAGGGAGAGAGACTGACAGGTTGGAATGATATATACACAGCTTTAATGATATATACAAGTATATACAAATATACACAAAACCAATATTGCTCTTCCTCCTCCCTCCCCAATAACGTTCACATGACCCCCGAGGCTAATATAAGATACAAAGCTATACTCGGCTCCAGATAGCAGCTGTGAGCTGAGCGCTTCTAGCAGTGACAGCTGAGTGCCAACACTGTGAGCACACAGCTCCAGTGAGAAACTTGGCAATCTCAGCTGAACAGAGGAGTAGGCCTTACACACAGGACAACCAATGGGACCCTCACAGGACACCAACCATAGAAAAGAAAAAACTTGATCCAGTGATCCTTCAGTTTCATACCAAGTATGGCACTTCTGAAGGGCCACACTTGTTTGGTTGATTTTGGGTCACCTGCCCAGTCCGCTGCTCCCCTCAGGAGAGGTGCAGGTTGCTTCCCCTTTGTGGCCTTGTTCTGCATACCATTGCCAGCAATAACTGTAAACATCGAGTGTTATCAATCCCAAAGGCAGACACTGACTGAAAAACATGCAGTTAATTTCAGCAAGTACAGCTACTTAGAAGAGACTTAACTGAAAAGTAAAATTACTAAAAGAAAAATTGGTTCTATCCTAGCTCAAACCAGGATATTGATACGCTGCACCTCTGTTGTTCCTGCCTGTGATTCCCAGGATGGAATCATTGGTGATATGTTATCTTTCATGTTTATTTCTTGCTGCCTTTTCCATGCGTAGCCACGTTGTGACCTCAATTGAAGAACTGATCTGGCTCTAGGAAAAAAAGGAGTTAAAGAGCCCTGCTGCAAAATAATGTGTTTTTTGAAGGCCTTGTCCCAAAAAAGCCAATTTGGTCAACATCTTTAAGGGGTATGGAGTCCCTCTTACCTACTTTTATGATGTAGTTTGGCCTATATTTCTTTTGCTGTCAGTACTAGCTTCGTTATCTCCCGGTCTTCATTAAGCAAGAGAGTTCACACCCACTCCTGCTACCTGTTCCAGCCAAATGTTTGTGTGGTCTCTCAGTGAACAAATTCTTACTTCTTTGGCTAGGCTCTTCTTAGCTGGCTCGGTTCCCTCAGGCAGTTTACCAAGCAGTCACACCTGCACAAAGAGGGACTCCAGAAATATATGGTGGGGGCACAAATTGCTTAAGCCAATTTAAGTACCACATACTAAATGTGTAATCAGAGCTTTACTGCTGTTTCTGTTGATGAAGTAACTTCTTCAAGATAGAGCACATACATCATTTAAAGACATGACACCTTTTCTGCTCCAGCTTTCCAACTTCAGAACCTCTGGAAACCTCTCAACTTTTTATTCATTCTCCCTTCTTTCTGAATTGTTCTCCACAAAAGGATCTTGCATCTGACTCTCCTGGTACAAAGCCAGTTATTCCTCTCAAATGATCTCTCTAGCATTAATGGCTTTTGATGGCTCTTTTATGGCTTTGCAGCAGTTTATCCACACGATGCTCAATGCCTCATGGAAGTAATGCAGAAAATGAGGTTAGACATATAGCCTTGTTCCCCAAATCAAGACGCATTCGTAACTTGACATGAGCATGTATCCTTTAATCTGTCACTGAAATAATGTTTGACATAGTTCTCAGAACAGAGGTGGGAAAACATAACAGTTTTCATCAGTTTTGAAAGCGTAATTAGATTTTTCCACTTTTCTACAGGGTTACCAAATGAATGGTTCTTCTGGATGCCAGCTTCTACTCTATATCCATGAACAGGGAAGTGAGGAAACAAAGATCAGGGGTTTCCTCTCCAACGGCCTGATCACTAATATCCAATAAAATCAATAGGTTTGTCCAAGCTTTTGATCCCTTCTATTGACTGCATAGCTTTGCATTTCTGAAGCAAGATTTGCAGAGGAGTGGTAACATACTCCTTTTTTTTTTGTCTTAACCTTTGTCAATCTTATTTGCCATGGTCTGCTTTAGAAGAGCACATACAGCTCTTCTGGCATCCTAGCTGATTGCTTTTGAACCAGGAATGCAATCCTGGACAGAAGCTGCTGTGCAGTCTCTCCTCTTTTGAACTATGAATAAGACACATTAGTATTTTAATGCTGGCAGAGGCACAGTGAGTGATCTCCTTAGTTAAGTTCATTTTCATAACATGCACAGTTGCTAGGTTTTGTTCCACAAGTTAACATGGAGTAATCAAAACATCTGCTGCATTCCTCCAGTGTTTTATTCCTCAGCATAAAATGCATTCTGAGATTAACTGATTTGATCATGTATCTGAACATCCTACCTCATAATACCATTCATTAGGTAACAGTATCAGAGCCTATTTCTCCCTATAGAGGAGCCAGTTCTCCCACTCTGAATTATTTACATACACTATTATGTTGCTGCAGTGGATGTCTGCAACAGCCTAAACAATGAACTTTTATGAAAGTATTTTCTAATGAGCTGATTATCAAAAATTA
This sequence comes from Aegotheles bennettii, assembly GCA_013398125.1. Classification (NCBI taxonomy): domain Eukaryota; kingdom Metazoa; phylum Chordata; class Aves; order Caprimulgiformes; family Aegothelidae; genus Aegotheles; species Aegotheles bennettii. The sequence continues at coordinate 19,031 of VZRW01011562.1, read as the reverse complement.
TGTGGCAGCCATGTGGGTATGCTGCTGAAGGCCTCCCAGGATATTGATGTCGGTTCCGTGGACAGCCTGGCTAACTGAGAAGTGAAGCTCTATTGTTCTCAGAATAAACATCCGAAGTAAAGAAAATAAACCTTCCAGTTCATTTAGCACTGTTAAAGCTGGTGATTCTTACTCTCAAACATAGCATTGAGATAGTTTTAAAGATATCAAAGGAGAATTTGATAACAGGATTCCATTTGTTTGAGTGGCCTAAAGACTCTTTAATTCCCTAAAAATGCTACATCTGTAGATTAGGTGTTAGTCTCTAGATAAAGGTAGTGAAAATCTCCTTTAGAGTTCAGTCTGGAGAAAATCTCCTTCAAGTGACTGAAATTTCCATCCTACATAAAACGTCAAACCCCTCTAGCCTCTTTTTGTGAATGAATGCTATCAAAAGCAGTAAGAAGAATTTGATGGCTGCTTCATCCAGATACACTCTGACATGCAGTTGGCATTCACTGGTCATTATGAACCTTTGAAAAATTGTTTAGACTGGTTGGACAAGGATGTTCATAAAGTGCATTCCTACTAATCACAACTGTAGCCTGTTGTCTGCATTTAAAGCTTTTTATTAATTTCCTTCCAGGAAAAAAAAATCTCTAAAACTCTAAGCAGGCATTAGATGTTTCATGCCATTCTTCCAGCAGAGATTATATTTCTCTTCCAGTAGACCTAGTAGTTACAAACCACTGTATTGTAAGCAGCTTATGTAAGTTGATGACAAACATTTAGGGGAGAGTAACTGACTTGAATCAATCAGAATAATGAGCTGTGGCCTATCCAAGGATTTCCCTTGAAATATAGATAAAACTTTAGCAAACGCATGATTTCATTTGCTATATTACTTTCTAAGTCACACTGTTTTTTCATATTAATTTAACTAAAGCTTTGTATTTCATCTGAGTCCTGTAAAACAGAATACTTCTAATTAATTCACTTCAAATAATCCACTTTTTCTTTCTGTGTGATTTACTTTGATAAAAACACTGACTTTGTTTTCTGCTCCTCAAGTTGATACAGAGAATGTACATTTTATTAATGTGGTGCATGTAGGAGAATACCCAGACGTGGTTTTCTCATGAAAAGTTGTAATATTTTGTGAAAGTAATCTGAAAGATGAGCTTAGCCTATCTTTGGGCTATCCACATATATATAATTAAACTGTTTCTCATATGCAAAAAATGTATGAGTGAGCATTGTGAATTCACTTAAATGTGATTGCCTTTAATGTTGTCTTCTCTGAAAGCAGTAGTGGAAAAATTTCAAGCTGGAGGAATCAAAACCTCCTTGTAAAAATCATATTCTTTATATTTACTCTTAATGTGAAAAAGGAATTTATGGTTTGAGACATAAGTCTGCAATTTTATTTTGAAGAATTGTAGAAGTGAATCAACTATCAATTCTTTCTTTTAGGCTGCAAAATATATTTTCTGGTCTCTAAACCTGCTCAACAAAGAACAATCACTGCATTTATAGATCTTTTCCCCCTGCATACATACATCATTAATAAAGATTACAGATGCACCTACAGAGGAGAAGAGGTAACTCAAGTTAGTGTTTCCCTACAGTTCTGCATGCCAGATCTTCCCCAAGATGGATGTGCTTTTTACATACCTTTCTGTCTCACAGCATTGGAGAGCACTGTCATGTCTGACGTCTGTGCGTTTGCTTTCTATCTCCTACCTTTTTACACTGTTCTCTGTTTTTCCTGTTGTTTCATCTGGTTTCTGGTTTTAATTTTGCGCTTTCTCCTGGTGGCTGCTTTCTTTTCTCTCCTTTTTTAGTCTAAGTGCTGCTTATAGTAAAGGTGTCCCATGATAGTACCACTAGACCAAAATACATGCATTCAGATATTTAAAGGCTACAGAGAAACAGAAGCACAGATGGGTGCATGGTCCATGTAATCTTTTCCACATAGTTGGTTAAAAGGCTACAGCAAAAGCAGGAGGAAAAAAATATTTTGAATGCAGCTCCTCACTTCACCTGTGGCTTTTGGACCAAACTTACAAGAGGGATACCATATATTCCCATGTCATTTGGAAAATTGCCCGTATAATTCAAAATCATATGGAAAAAGTAGTGAAGAATTACAGAATCGCTGAACCATTGAGGTTGGAAGCAGTTCCTGGAGATGGTCTAGTCTACCTCCCCTGCTGAAGCAGAGTCAGCTATAGCAGGCTGCTCATGATCATGTCCAGTCAGGTTTTGAATATCTGAATACAGAAAGCATGCAGGGGTGGATCATAAATATCATAGACAATACTTATAATAACAAATAAACAATTGTCTGTGATGTCTGCCACTGAACAGTGGCGTAACTAAGACAGAGCTACTAGTGAATTATTTGTCATTTGTCGTCTTTAAATCAAAACCAAATCTCCCTTAAAAAGATGTGCATTTGGAGCTTGATACAATATTTGGCAAGTAGAATGTTGTGTAAAGGCCAGAGGAGAGAAGCTTGGCTGTCCCTTCTGGAGCTTAGTCTTGTGAATGTAGGTCAATAAATGATGTCTGATTTAATGGATGTTGTAATGGAACCTAGCAAACACAGGAGGGCTCTATTTGAACGCATATCAAGAAACATTTAGGGTGGTGCCAAACAGGAGTGGTATGTTCTGGTGTTACATAACCTTAAGCTAAATCGCAGCCCAGTTTAGAGAAGTAGATGATTCTTAACTGTTTGCTATGAAATTACCATCTTGTTTGGGGTATGCATGTGTTTATAGGTAAACATTATCTCTGTGCTGGAGTATAGAAATATAAAAATATATCACATGAACCCCAGTTGAAGTGGCCCATTATGAAACATACAAAATAAAGTTCCTGATTTTTTCATTTATACTAATGTAGCCATTCCTTATGAAACAGGTTAGGTTTAGCTGTCACAGATATATCACAGCACATCACAAGTTGGCTTCTTTCCTTGATTTTACATTACAAATCCTAATTTTTCCATATTGCTACCATGGAAACAAATGGAGAGTAAAAGCAGCAAGGAAAAAAAAGCCACTATTGCATAATGGGGTTTGGTCATTCTTCCACAGAGACAAACAGGTTCACAACTGGTCTCTGCTGCAGCACTGCAGTACCACTGCAGGTCCCTCAGGGCAGGGACCGCACTTGCCTGTCCCAGTGTGCAGCTCATGGCAAAGTGCTCATGGAGAGGCCTCTGTCTCCATGTGATGCAATGGGGCTCTGCAGCCGTTCAGCATCAGCTGTGTCATGCATAGCCAAAGTGGACATGTCTCTCACGTCAGTGCTAATGGGGGGGGGGTATCGCCTCTTTGCCTAGCTTCCCTTGCCTACCACCCCATTCACAGGGCAATTCTGTAAAACGAATAGAGGGTAAATAAAATCTTTCTGAGGCAATAATGTAGCAGCCCCTACAAGAAAAATAATTTCTCCAGTACTGGTGGCACCAGTAAGGGTAACGATTAGCAACTAAGGAAAAGGAAGCCACAGTTTCCTAGTCTGTCTGAGAATTCCCACCTGTGAAGGAATGCTGCTTTGCTGGGGCCAGGGCACTGCTCTGGGCTTTGTGCATGAGGTGTTCCCTCGACCTTATCTGTGACTCTCTACGTAAGGAGTTTTATTCCAACATTTCTTGCTGTTATAAGAAACAACATTTCATGTGGAGAGGAAAGGTTGGATTTTTCCTGCTCAAATTTGAGCATCTAGCTGAAGATCCCATGGTAGGAGTTTCTTTCTGTTAGGCAGTTCCTGAAGCAAGTTGGAGCTTAACTACCCTTACAGGTGTATCGTCCTGTTTACTGCTCAACAGGGGGCCCCTAGAATATAACATAGATGTTAAAAATCAGATGACACAAATCCAAGCTGTTGGGAATAATGAGTGACTATTGACAGAAACCTCAAGATCAAACTACTTTGGAAGAGTCCATAAAAAGGAAATGTTCATTACCAAATCAGAAATCAAAGCTAAAGTTACTCCAGTAGCATGAAGAATTGTACAAAATTCTTTGATTAATCCTTTAGGACTCAATTATCTCAGTTCATCTGTACACTAAAATCAGATGTGTGTGCCTCCAGTAAGCAATGCCAGTTGTCAGCCCCATCATGTTTCCATTATAATGCTAGGTGACTTTAATGTTTAAACCTGTCATGTTAAGACCACCTCCAGCAGGCTAGCGGTTAAATTTAGATTGTATTATATTTGGGGTTTGCTTTTGTGGTTTTTTTCAGGACTTTTCTTTTGCCAGGAAGTATAAACCTACACTAACAGCAAATTATATCTTAATTTACAAACCCTTTGGGAAATAAAGTACATAACAAAGGACTTCTGGAATGCAGTTTTTAGCCCAGATAATTATTTCATAATCTAATTTTCCTTCTGAAAAAAATATTTTGATTTAGTAGACATTGTTAATTGATATTAGTAATCTTAAGTCTTTTCTTCTCCCTTCGGAAGTTAATGTCAAGAGAGTACAGAATATGTTACAGAAGGGGCATGTAGCAGGTCTCCTTTGGATCAGTACTACAGAGTGCTGCTGATCAGCATGAAAAGATTATTTTCTTATGTTATAGATATGCCTTTACTGACAAATAGGTTATCATGTCTTTACAGCAAACAATGTTATAAAAATAATTCAAGCCACACTAATTGCACAGAGTAACCAGGGAATGATGGACCTGCAATCAGTGGCTGAGACTGACCCAAGCTTTGGAATTGGAATTTCTGTAAGGGTTGTTGCTTGTTAAATATGGGAATTTGGCTCACTACAGAAACAAGTCACAATCTGCAAACTTCTGACCTAAATTTGGATGAAAATATCTTCCTACTTCAGCAAAGTTTGGTTCAGGGTTCTGGGTTAAATCTTAATTCAGATCATCATCTGGTCTTTCATTAGAATTACCAGGAAAAATGTTGGCTTGAGACCAGGTTTTCCGTCTCAGATGTTTATTGTAAATTCTGTTGAAGTAGTCCAGATTGATTGTTGTACATACGTACTGGAAGAGACCCTATATTTTCTTCGTGTGACTGTCCAGAAATATAGAAAGAAAATTAGTATGTTACAGCAGTACAGCTGTGGGTTTGCTAAGCAAATCTGGCCTGCAGACACATTTATATAGTAAATCTCCGAATTACTGCTTCCATTTTGATGAACCACAAATATCTTGGCATTCTAATCTCTCCACAGCATATTAATCTCAGCTTGTAAAAAAGAGACAAACAGTGAAAACACTGTAGTAAGGATTGCCTTCTTCCATTCTTTCAGTTGATCCTTGCTATGTTCTTCCAGAGAGGAAGACAAAGGGAAGTAACACATTTGTGATGCTCTCTTTAACTCAAGGTTTAGTAGGAACTTTTAAAAAATTTTCACATGCAACATGAATTTTCTGTCACTATTGGATTCTGCTCACTTCAGCTATCCTGTGGAGATGAGAATCAGAGAAAAACCTTTTTTCAGCTAGTGGGAAAAGTAATGCAGGTTTATCAGGGGAAAGTCTGGGCAAGCAGCAGAAGCCGTTATGGATGCCAGTACTATTCTTGAGAAGGAACAGTCTTAAGGAGAAAAATAGAAGAAAGGCTATTCTAGTAGAGGTTTAATCAGATGATACAGAGGGCCAGCAGGTACTGTCCAAGAGATATTAAAGACTTTTCTGCCTCTAGCAGATCAAACAGCCACATTTATGATGGTTCTGCAACCTTTGGTTAGGTCACTGTGCTCCTCTACCTTCACAGACAGCCTGGAAATCACATATCTATCTGAAAGTTTTTCATCTGCCATTGATACAAATGTCTATTTCTTACACGTAACAGCAGCAAAACAGTTATTCTCTTATTTTCCCGTGTCAGTTGGAGCAATTGACAGTGCAGTTTGTTAAATAGGTTGCATTGTAGAGGCAATTGGTGAATGGGTTTTTAATTATTTTTAGATGAAAAATACTCACTTTATATACCTTATAATAAAGCAAGCAGGGAAAAATCCTCACAGTATTTGCATTGTAACTTCTCTTTGAGGTTTTTACCTTTTAAATGACTCCTTAATGTTACATTGTAACTCCAATACTTATTAGATCTTTTACTTTACAAAATAAAGGATTGCTTGCTTTGAAGTAATGCTTGACAAATCTGAGGCTGAGGACTACCATAAGCTAAGAAAGGTCACTCCTGGTTAAACAATAGAACCATGTCTTCCAGTCTTCTGCTTTTTAACAATACCCACAATACCTAGAAAATTACATAATAAGACAACCATAAATGCTTCCCCTTGTACTCTCCTGTTTTCCAAAAATAATTGGTTTGGAGACTTCCTAATCAGGATTTAGTTTCTGTATATTTCATAAGCCCTGGTGGGTTTCTCTTCCATGAGCTTGTCCAGTCTTCCCTTCCACCTGTGTAAGATTTCAGCCTCCACAACATCTTCTGAAGAGGTGTTCCACAGCTCATCTACCTGGTGTAATAAAACCTACCTTCTTTGGTTTATTTTGAACCTGGATTTTAGTGGCTGTATTTGATTACCCATGAGCTTTTCCTGAAAGAGACATGGAACAGCATCTCGCTTTCCCCTCTGTCTATGCCAGTTGGGGTTTTCTGGACTTACTAGTTTTCTGATACGAAGTCCTGAGAGTGGGGTAGGTGTGACATGCTTATTCTTGGCAATGCTTGAACATATAGTCGTGTTTCTGTACTTCATGGAATCAGCATACATGCTCAAAGCCAGATTCTAGCTGAAATACCCAACAGAGTTGTCTCTTAGGAAAGACACTGATACAGATACTTAGCACAGATACTGAGAAGAGTTCACTCTTAGCAGTCTTTCAATCTTCAAAGGCAGGTTTCATATACAGTGTATCCCTTGTAGCTGTGGACAGATTGAACCAAAGGGCTGTACGTATTCTGATCTCTCCAGATGTGAAATGGCTTTTATGCCAAAATGGGGTTTATGTACGTTTTAAATCTTCTTATACAAGACTTCAGGACGTGTATACTGTAAGGACTGAACTTGGTTTAAATGATGTGCAAGCCTTTTGTTCACCTCTTGCACAACTTTGAAATTCAGTTACTCCAAGTAGAATTAAATCATATGAAGGTTTCATACTAGGATTGCAGCTCATTCAGGTTTCTTACACAAATAACCCTCCTATACACATTAGAAACAGACACCATGCTCTTGTGTTCCTTGGATGTGCCTAGCTGTATGCACTGTATGTATGTGTGCAGCTGTTGTGCCCTTTTGTGAGGTACTAGAGGCAAGTGCATATATTGCACACTGGATGATTTTCCCTAGAGGCATCTGCCCAGTGCCAGTACTTTAAAGATCTGAGACTTTTGGGTGGTGTAGATATTTGGCTTTAAGTTTGTGAGGACATTAACAGCTTTGCCATCTTGCAGAAGAACAATAAAAATGAAAATGAAAATGAAACAATGTTTTAAACATGTCTTGTATATGAGGAATGGCACCTAAGGGCAAGCCTGCTTCTCTCTAGCCTCACAACAGTTCTCTCTACTTGGCCCTTGTCACTTCTAGTCTATCAGCATAGAAGGCCTGAATATCTGCCTGGGTGCTGGCTCACTCTCCTGTACTGCTGCAGCTTTGCCAGCCTCTTTAGTCAACACTGCTTTGAATGCCAGCTGACTGCCCTTACAATGCTGTATTTGACAGGCAAATGCTGATTAGTGTGGGATAAAATGCAAGCAACAAGAAAGACACTTTTAACAGAGCTATACCTCTAAGATCTTAATTTCTTGCAGAGGCCACAGGCAAAGAATATTGCTTTCTATAAGAATATTGCTTTCTATCTATTAAAAAAATGCTTTTAGCAGTCTTCTTTGAAAAGGAAGTCTACCTAGTAAGTGTAAAGGGAAATGAGACAAGATCAGAGTATGACAGTGTGCCCTGTATATTCTTCCCTGGCCTGTAACATGCATCTGGAAGAATAAGCTCAGAATTATTCATTGTAAATAATAACTTGGAATTCAGTCGGTGGAAATGTTTTTTTTTCATCTAAGTAACCTTGATAGGAGGTTAAATTTGAATGTAAAAAAAAAAGGATAAATCTTGAAGGCTTGTTAAGCTGTTTAAAAAGCACTGCAACAGAGTGCTGTTACCATTATGTTAGAAAAAGCCCATTCCCCTTGGGTTACCTGGGTCTGTTCTTTGCAGCACATTTGCACAGGTAGAACTGAGTTCTGCTTCTCTTGTTTGTCTTATATATCTTACTGTTTCAGTGTACAGATTGTACTTCTGTGCCTAGCCAAGTAAAACCTTTCAGCTATAGCCCCAGCCTAGTTCATGTATCTGGCCATATTTAGGAGGGCAGTTTCTAATATCTTGTTTCTGTGCAGGTTCTCAGTCATCCCTCCAAGGCCTTTCAAGGCTTATCTCAAGGTTATCCATCCTACAGAACATTTTCTGTCAAAAAAAGACATGACCTCCATGGGCACTCCTGCAAAACAGGGGCCAAGAATTTAATTGGTCTGGGGATGAACTATCCTGTCATTTTTTAATGTTTTCTCCTGGTCTATGCTTACGAGGTACATTGATGGGACAGTGTGAAGGACACCGTCTGTTCCTATAGTCTACTCACATTTTTCCAGCCTCTATACTTTTAGCTCTCTGTGGATTTATGTGGTCTCAACCCCATAATACCTAGGAACAGTTGTTCATTGATTTATTCTCACAATAGCCCTCTCACTCTCTAAATTTTACTGAGGGTAAATGGAGATGTTCACAAATCTGGCCAAATTTCTCCTAGGAAGTCCACAGCAGGAAAAGAACTTGTCTCTGGTGTCTTCATTAAACAGTTTCTTCCTCTGGAATTCCTTCCAAACAATTTGTTCAGTGGAGAGGGGAAGGAGAAAATGTGTGTAGATGCAGGTTCTCAACTCTGCTGAGCTTCTGCTACTAACACCATAGAAGAGCAGCACATTCTCTGCTGCTATTAAGCTGGAAAGGTGTGCTCCTAATTAGGTCGCAAATCACCAGAATAGTACCATATGAACTGGGCCAGGATGCCTGCCTGGCATACCCAAGATACGGAGAGACAAGATGGAAAACATGGAGCTAACTGTAGTAGGGAACCTTCTAATGTGTTTTTAGGGGACCACTTTGTGGTAATGCTGTTGAAAACATGACGATATAGATCCAAAATGCAGAATTGCAAGGTACAGGTAAAAGGGAAGAAAAAGATCATGTTAAGATGCCATGTACTGAGTTGTAGATAGTAAATATAAGATGCCTTGCAGTTTTCTCTAGAATTGGAAATGTCAGCCATAAAGGATGGAAAAGGAAAAGAGCTGAATAAATACTGTATTTCTTGCAGAATAAGATCATGAATACAGGATGATCCTTGTTTATTTTAGGATTTCAAAAAATTTTGACCTTGAATGTAGGATGACTTTTACTGTGTACCTTTGTTCTCTGGCTGTATTCTGTCATGCACACCCTCTCCAAAACCACCCACACACATTGTCAAAACAGGGCTGTGAAGAGCTGTTCTACACAGGCCCATTCCTCCAAGCCTCTGCTTCCTGCAGCTTAAGTCAGCAGTGTCTTGTTCTCAGCTGTACATGCTCAGAGGTGAGACCAGAGGCCCTGATGCCGGCTAAGTTTCTGCCAGCACAAACAGAATAGGTGCAGGATGGGAAAAAATGTGCAGATATGGTGCAGGCTGCTTCAGATCTACTGATTGTTGGTAACTGCTTTTGTGGCCCCTGTAGGATCCTGCAGAGAGAGGATTCTTGTTGGTAAGCTGACCCGTGGCTTCTTCACTCTGTGCAGAACAGGGATGCTTAGCTTCCAGCCACTATTTTTCCACATCACTATTGAGATGAAGTTGCAGACAAGAGTGCTATTTCTTGTTCTCCAAATTGTCTATGCAAATACAAGGTATTAATTAATAAAATTAACTAAATTTTTTGTATATTTCATTGGATATTCAAATGCATAATCTGCTGAATTGACAGCAAAATATGTGCAATAGATTGTTTTGAACTTTAGTTCCTAAATCATTAAGTGCGTGCATATCCTAGTACCCTGTTCAAATGCAGAATGTACGCCGGGTATCAGCAGCATATCAGAGGTCATATCAGTTTTGGACCCATGAGCTCAACAGGAACCTGCCTGGCAAAATGACTGCATGTAGCACTGTAGTATGAACATAACCTTTATGTTCATTCCTGTTTTACTTAGGCTGATCTCACCTGAATTTATATGATCAGATGTCAGTACTAAAGATTTCTTATTACATATAAGAAGTATCCTCACATTTACAAAGTTTACCTTATGGGTGTCCAGTATTCAATTGGGCTTGCTCCTGTGCTCTAGACTTCTGTATCCCACAGACGAATGGACTTTGCATTTCCATGGCTGCAGTCTGTTTTCCTTCTTTGAGTGCTTTGACTCTTACAGACAGAGCTTGATGAAACCAGGATGAAAATGTCAAGGGTATCCATACCTTCATGACTGTCCTCTTTAGTGGATGCTGCTCATATACAGACCAGTCAAAGAGAGTGGCATTTGCCCGTTCTTTGTCACTTTCCAGCAAAAAGTTCATGTCCTGGGCTGGGAGTGAAGAATTTGAGAGCTTCCTTCTCCCTCCCCTCCTTTGTGCCTTAAGGTACTAGCGGCCATGTGGAATGTAATACAGTTACACAACAACTCACCCCTCTCTTTACGCGGAGGCTGTATCCCCCCTGGTAGAAAAACAAAAGTCCTTTTTTCTAGAGCTTTTGTCCAGCAGGTAAGCATTGACAGCCTTCCTGTGTTTTATTAACACTGTAGATGGTATTTGTTGAACAGGATATGTACTTACTGAAATATCTGTCTCCTGAAAGGGTTATTGTTCTCTGATATTTTCTTTCTGTTAGGTCACTAGAAGTTTATTCCCATATACTCCTTCACTGGGTATCAGGTTTTTTAAAGGTTTTTTTAGAGGTTTTTTTATTACATTTTTTTAGGGTTTTTTTTAAAGTCTCATGGTTTAATCGCAAGCTGTCAGGGCAACACCATAGTTCTTAGCACTTGAAGGATAATCCTTTGAAATGCAAAAAGTAACCAGAATAAACAACGAGAAGTTACTGAAATGGCTGTCAGTGCCAGCATCTCAGCTGACTGGACAAAGACAGTCTCAGAGAAATACATTAAAAAATGCAAATCAAGGACAGGATTTTCACAGGGAACTATCATCTTTTCCACTTTCGGATCTTAACCATTATTTTATTAGTTGTGCATGATTTTTTTAGCTTGCAGAAGATATTTTGTCACTTCCGCTGCATTCCCACTTGAAAGTGTCAGTAACTTAAGGTGTCATCTTATCATGTGGTGATGTGATTCAAAAGAATTTTAAGAAGTTTGATCCCTTTGATGTTTTGGTTTGTTTTTTTTCAACGGGTTCAACAACTGGGACTCCATACGTAGTAAGGTCAGATCATATCACTGCAGTGTGTAGCTTTGAATGCAAACTGGGACCCACCATCTGTGAACTGCAGTGTTCAAAGAGCTGTTTTTCCAATGCAGTGGGCAGTAGGTGAAAAAGAACATCAGTTGGAAACCCAGAGCCAAGTCATACAGACATCCTGGTCAAACAGAAGTTCCCCAATTGACTGATAGGAACACCAACGCATAGGAAGACACATCACCAGACTGCAGGTGTTTCCAGGGCAGAGACTACAAAGTCTGCCATAGAAATGTCTGCTACATTGGGACTGGGATTTCTAGGTATTATGATAACACAGCTAATAACACCAATGATAAAGATAAAGGCAGGAGCTGGACTTGAATCCCCTGATTTGCAGTCCCAGAAATTCCTTGCTACTTTATCATGCTGTAACTCTTCAGATCAACTGAAAGTGCTGGTATTTTTCTTGGAGGATAAAGATTGACAAGGACTAGCTAAGGAGAGCCAGGAGGTAACATTCTGATATCTTATTTGTTGGCCACACTCCCTTTAGACTGGTTCATTTTATTAATGCTCTTTCTTCCTATTATTGTCTCTTCCAGTAGAGCATTATAAATTCTGACCATTTTCCTTTGAACTGATTCCTAATCCATGTTTCTTGTTTAGGAAAATCAAGTGTATTTGAAGGTAAAGTTAGCATTTTCCTAATATTTCCGTTGCTTTGTTGTTGTTACTGCTGTGATGTGGGAAGACCTATTGGCCACAGACATAACTCCCTCTTTACACACAGCTGGCAAATGAAAACAATATCAGAACATCTCCATGACACACAAGGCTTTTATACAGTGATGTTTCAGACTTTACTGCAGTTTCCTTTGGAAATGCTTAAAACAACTACATCTGTTTCCTTTCATTGGGATTTTGTGTTCTTTAAGCCAAAAGGAGGGGACAAAACTCATGAATTCTGAACAATAATTGCAATATCCTATATAAATATTTTTTAGACTGCAGGTTGTTTTGTTTATTTTTTTTCTTTCCACTAAATATAAAATAGCTTGTCTGTTCAATGTAATGAGAGTTCCTGGATACTTCTACGTTGCTCTGTTATGCACAAATACTCAAGCTAGATTCAAACGATCTGGCTCAGATGTTGGTATCAAGCTAGCAGGGACTACGTAGAAAAGAGTACAGAGCCAGATGCCTAACAGCAGGAGAGAACACAATATGGGTTTAACTTACCATGTTTCTCAAGGGTATTTTGCATCCTACGGTGACTGTCAACCTGTCATAGCTAGAGTGCTACCAGCCTGAGTACATCCTTCCTGAAAATGCAGTGAGCACCCAGCTCCTGTGGCAAACACTCTAGATGTGTCTCAGCCTAGGGCTGGAGAGCTCCTGGCAGCCTTCTGGGGCACTGTGCAGAAAAGGCAGTGAATGCAGTTGTAAGCCAAGTACAGTTGTTTGAAGGCAATGTACATTTTGCTGATATTACAGAGAGGTAAAATTGAGTCATGCAAGCTACATCTAATCCAAAACAAAAAAATCAATGCCACCACTCCCCTTATCTGAGGATGAGGTCTGTCTCTGAATCCATTTGGCAGACCGGTGCTTTTCTAACAGATATATACACCTGTGATCTAGTGTTCCCTGCTTAAGAAATTATTTGTTATTCATCTTTCTTGAAATCATTCTTAATCCAGGCCAAGATAAGTACAAGTCAAAGTACTTAAAATGTTTAGAGTAGATGATACATTTAAAAATGTTTATAAATAAAAGCGTAAAACAAAAAAACAAAAACAACCCAAAACATGCAGATGAGTCTACTCACCAAAAGCTTGCCACCTGACCAAATGTCTTGTCTCTGGCTCCAGGAACGCAACTGTTTCTCTTCTGACCAGGATGTCACTAGCTGTCCATCTGGTCTGTGACATTTCTGCAGGGCTGGGTTGCTCTCTTTTATCCTCTGTTACTGGTAATACTACAAATGCATTTGGTTAACTCTTCCTTGAGTCTACATTTCAGAAGTCCTATTCCTTCTCTACGTCACTTGAAAAATTCCTATAAGAAAGTGTGATCCTATATCTTCACAAGTCTCTTCTGCAGCTCTCCACAATACCTGTTTTCTAATTTATGTGATACATGAATTGAGATGTCTCAGACTAGACACGCTCTAGCATGTTCTGTAGTATGCTGGAAAAAAAAGGGCACATTTTCATGACCACAAGAGGAATCCAGCAGTGTCCCTGGAACTTCAGCTAGCTCAGGATTTTCCTACCTTAATTCCTGTTAGAGCTTAAGTCAGCAGGGGAGTCTCTGCTTCCACAGGATACTCCTCCGAGTACATATGACAGAGGAAATGGAAGAGTATTGGGGCAGATTATCACAACTTCTGATGGATTGCAAAATGCTATTCTAAACTACCCCTTTGTATTTGGAGTGTTGGTTGTGAGACTTGTAATATGGACATGAAAGACAAAATGCACAGGGTGATTGAAACACAAGTAAAGAGTGCACTTTCTTTACAGAACTGAGTGTCTTTTTCTGAGAGTTCAGGATTGGGAATAGCATAGCACTGTCGCTGCAGAAAAAAGAAAAGACATGAAAAGAAGCATAACCAGCAGGTCAAGGAGGTGATTCTCCCCCTCTACTCCGCTCTTGTGAGATCTCACTTAAGTACTGTGTCCAGCTCTGGAATCTCCAACGTAAGAAGGACATGGAGAAGAGAAGGCTCCAGGGAGACCTTATAGCAACCTTCCAGTACCTGAAAGGGCCTACAGGAAAGCTGGAGAGGGACTTTTTACAAGGGCATGTAGTGATAGGACAAGGGGAAAAGGGTTCAAACTGAAAGAGGGCAGATTTAGATTGGATATTAGGAAGAAATTCTTCACTGTGAGGGTGGTGAGACACCGGCACAGGTTGCCCAAAGAGATGGTGGCTACCCCCTCCCCGGCAGTGTTCAAGGCCAGGTTGGATGGGGCTTTGAGCAATCTGATCTAGTGGGAGGTGTCCCTGCCCATGGCAGGGGGGTTGGAACTAGATGATCTTTAAGGCCCCTTCTAACCCAAAGCATTCTATGATTCTATGATTCCATTAATTTTTTGTAGAAATGTCTCAAAACAGTGAGGCTCAAGTTGTGTCTCAGAGGAATCCAAATCTGGGATATTTGGCCTGGGACTGAGTTAATTTACTGGATATGAACACAAGATTTAAAAACCCCACATTTATTGGTCAGTTAGTCTGTTTTCAATTTATCATCCTCATCCTTTATAATTTTCTGTCACTCCATCTTTCGCAGTTTAGCCTCGTGCAAACCACCTTTTCCACTCCAAAGAATCTGTGTGGGTAAATCCCAGGGACCATGTAAAACCCCAGAAAACCTGAGAAGTACAATTGTTGCTGTGTACCTGAAATCAAAACTGAACATCCTGGGAATGAATGGCAACAGTGGAAATAGGCCATTTTGGCATTTACTTCCCTCTGGTCTTAAACAAAATTAAAAAGTAAAGATCTAGATACAGCTTACTATATCCAGATAGTGGAGAGGGGAGAATATAACAGTACAGCTGATACCAGATGGTAAAAATAATTTCTTAAGATGGTGCATTTGCTTTCCATTTAACAGTTAATAAAATACTTTTGTTTCATGTTCCTTATTATGATTTGTAGTAGTTTAGATCCACATATGTGAGGAAACTTCCTTTCTGTTTACCTTTCAGAAAGACTTTATCCTTAAATATTTTTCTATCCACTTTCCTAAGCTTGTATTTTTTCCTATTCTAAATTTACTCCCTTTAGCTGTGACAGTGAGACAAACAACTGTAATATAACAAGAAGTATGTGAGTCAATGCCATTCACTGTTTGCACAAAGTAGTTACTGAAGCTGTGAGATACCTCCTCTTGATAACTTTTTCAGAGGATAGGCGCTCTCTTTATAAATCTAACATGAAGTCTTAGCACAACTTCAAGGTTCAGGTGCATCAATGAAATGATAATGTAAGACCTGAAGGTTTGATCATTGCTATTTTTAAGTTTAAAGGCTCATTGCCAAGAGTCTTATATCCAAAGCTGACCTTTGTTAAGACTGCTATAATCTGCTTTGGAATGTTTCTTGGATACATTTGCAAAAACTATTCTGGCACAAAAACATTGAAGAAGTTCATCAGGCCCAGTATTCATGCAGAAACCTACAATAATTTGGCTCTGATCATGTGGCTGTATATGGAGAGCTTTAGGAAGAATTCTTTCCTCTGAAGTATTGCACGGGGCTTCTCATGTTTCTGAGAACCTGCATTGCACATTGTTAAAGGCAGCATACCAGAACCCATGGAATAAGGTTACTATAGTGTTTGGACACAGTGGTAGAGTCAACACAAAGACCATTCTTTTCCTAAAGCTGTGCTGAATATAATAAGCATGAAAATACATTAAAGAGGGGTAGACAGCTAATGCTCTGTAGTACCTGGAGAAGGTCTAAGTTGTAGAAAAAGACACGTTCAAGATCCTAGAAGCTGCAGTCAACCAATTGTTGGAGGCTTGAGAAGCTGTCAGGGCAAAAATGCAGTAGTAACTGGAAGTCACCCTACTGCAGCCAAGGTAAACATCCCACAAGGGTAGGTTGAAGAATCTAAGTTATAAATAACACAAATGGTGACACTTGGGAAAAAAAAAAAAAAAAAAAAAAGGAAGATCAAAAGAAGAGAAGCAGCTCTGTTTTCGGCCTGAGAAGTGAGCAGGAGCCGGTTGACAGTGTGTTAATTCAGAATCATTCTGGGTCAAGGATCATAACACGGTGAAAATCCATGTTTTTCTCAGAAAAAGCTAGCCAAAAAATTACAACTCCTTTACCTCCTCAGGAATGCAGACCATTAGCAGTGAATTTCAGAAAAGTCAGTCCTAATAAATTGGAGCAACTAGCAGGGTAAAACAGTGGGGAGATTGAAAGCAAGAAGACAGCTTAAGGGCAGTATGATAGACTAAGGGTTTTCTATCAGTTAAAAACCTTCAGTTAAAACACAAACAAACCAATGCAGCTAAAAACAAAACAAAACAAAAACAAAAAACAACACACTAAAAAGAAAGCTATCAGGAATAATATTTTGTCCTTCAAAACTGGGGGTAATGTTTAAGAGGAAAATGGAAGCAAGCATAAACATTGGCAAGATAAATATAAAGCTGTAATAAGGAAGGCCAATACGAAGCATGCAGTTTACCAAAAGTATTAAAACTAATAATAGAAACTTACTCAAACATCAAAAGCAGGAAACATGCCAGAGAATTGGTGAGCCTGAAAAATGATCTATGTGTAAAAGGCATACTCAAGAAAGATCAGACTAGAGCAGAAAACCTGAGTTTGGCACCAAGGCTTCACTGTTCACTGCAGAGAAGTTTATGGAGTTTCTCATACCAGGACCATTCTTTACAAAGAGTCTGAGGATTTATCTCAAACTGAAGTGTTGATACAAGGACTTTTGTGCCCAGAAGAAAATGTAAATCACACAATAACTGTTAATCAGGACCGTGTGGTATTTACCTAAGTGCTCCAGAGGAACTCCCTGTGAAGGCTATGAACAAACTGTGTTGCATGATATATTGCTTAAATCAGCCTCAGCATGAGAGAAATATAAGGTGATAGATACAATGGAAAATTTAAAAAGAACAGAGTTAGTGCATGTATGGATAAATGTGATGTATCTAGGAAGGGCTTGAAGAGGAGAATAAAGCCTTTTAGAGGAAAAGTATTACCTTAGAAATCTATTACAGTTCTTTGATCCAGTCACGGAACTTATAAGTAACATCAATTCAATTGATATAGTGATTTTATCAACAAGCATTGCATCTGACATCTCGTAACAGAGATGCTTAAAGGAACTAAGCTGTCATAGGAGTAGTCACATAGATTATTAATTTGTTAGAAAATAAAGGGTAAGAATAAATGGATGGCTTTTGCAATTGAAAGAGGTTACCATTAAGGCCCAAGGGAGCTATAATAACTCATGCAGTTCATTAAATGAATTGAGAAGGGACTGAAGAATGAGGTGATGAATTTTGTAAGTGATACAGAATTATTCAGGCTAGCCAAAACTAAAGCGGACAGCAAAGAGTTGTAAAGTATCTCATGATACTAAGTGACTGAGTTTAGCGAAAGTAAGTAGGGAACAATTAAATGTAAGAATTTATTGGCAACTAATGAAGTTAGTGGCAAGCAGTTTTAAAGCAAACAAGAGGAAATACTTTTTCTGCAAATAATTAAAATGTGAAATTCATTGCCACAGGATGCTTTGGAGCCCAGAATTACTTTTAGAAAGTAATTAAGACAAATTCACAAAAACACAGCTCATACAGCATGGCTAAACACAACAATGTGTATATACCTTTTGCTTAAGGAGCCCCTAAACAAGTTACTACTAGAAGCTGAGGGTTAAAGCAGTGGAAAGGTGATTCTATAATTGCACTATTATATTCTTCCCTTAAGCATCTGCTATCAGCTGAATTACGGCCAAATGAGTGAAGAGTTTTGAGCACTGACTTCTAAGAATTGGGAATATTCTATTAATTTTTTTTTCCTTTTTTGTCTTACCCATCTGTGTGTATTTGTCTCATCTTGTAGATTTGGCACAAGGACATTTATGTATGTTTATACAGCAGTTAGTGCAATTAGGCCCAACAGCATTTAAATTTTAGCTCTGAGCTTCCAGATGTTATTATAATATGTGTTGAGCTACCTTTCACTGAAAAGGCTCGTTATATCACAAAAAAACCCAACCAAACAAAAACCTACATGGAAGAAAAATAAATTGCAATGTCAAGTACTTCAGAGCTCAGTAAGATGTAGTTTGAAGTTCTCCATGCGAGCTTTAACCTTTGCAGTCTAAGCCTGGCAAAGCTATATGCAAATGGAATTACTACACAGAGGGAAGTAATCCAGTGTAGGTACCATGTTTAACTCAGTCTCTTTATGGATTCATCTCAATATCTGTGTCTATATCTTTTGGATTTGAAGAACGAAGGCTGGAAAGGTCAGATTCTGAGCAAATGAAGAGGAGTTTCCTGGCTGGTAATTTTCCAGAGAAAGAAGCATTCAGGACATCATTATGTGGTAGAGGCAAAATACAAAAATGAGAGATGTGAAGAGAACAGATAGCCTGAGTACTCTGTTTCTCCCTGGGATCTATCTTTTTTTTCTTGCAAACCTTATATATCCCAAACCCGGGATCTCTTTGCACCAGGCTGTCTAGTGACTGAATGCCACTTTTTTGGGTGCTGTTCACCTTATTTATACTACAGTTTCTTGCTCCTCCTCTGTACTGATGGCATGATTTTTAAGGGTATCTAAATTAGGACCATCTGAATTGGAGACCAGTGCCTGAAAGTCTTTATCCTTTAAGTTTGTTTTTCCCTTAAGTTAAAATACTGAATACATTTTGGTATAAACAAATACACAATCCATGATGGAGCTGGGCTCTGCATACAACTTGGGTGTCTATCCATGGTGACTAGAAATGTACTGTGGGATGTGGTCAGCTTCACCTGACACACTGACAGTCTCTATTTTCATCCTATTCACAGAATCACGGAATTAGAGAATAGCTTGAGTTGGAAGGAACAACTCAAGGGGCTGATGAGGGGCAAG
>VZRW01011560.1:11703-35613 GCA_013398125.1 Aegotheles bennettii | reverse complement strand
ATTCTGTGATTCTGTGATTGAGCTTCATTTAAATAAAATGATCTTGAAATGATGCAAGTCAAAACTGTAATCTGACCTAATTGTCTGGACATATCTCCAGTTGGTGAAATAATATGAGCACATACCTCAGGACATCATCATCCACACAGACATGCATGTATGTAGGCATACACACATACCCATGGAACTTCTTGAATTTCTCCATTGTCTACAAAGATATTTTAGATTACCATCTTTGATTACTTGCCAGCATCCTACAGAAGTCAAAATAGGCCTAACGATTTCCTCTCTCCATGTATACCAGTTCTTAAACAAAGTTAGCTATTCTAATGAATCAGTGCAACTGACGTTTTAAATCTAAGACATTTCAATGAACAGGTCCTCTGGAGTACTTTCAACAGTGACTTCATTTAGCTATCCAACCTTCAGACCCAGTCCAATATTAATTTTTTTGACTGCAGTGTGAAAGTACCTTAAACATTTCATTAATTAGTGACTAAAGATTAAATAATAGAGAGTAAACTGAAGCAAATCACTGATTATTAATATTTAAATGACTGAATGTTCAGGAGCACCAAGCTGGTAGAATGTTTCCTAAATACTTAGACATCCAAAGTAAAATGCACCCCCTGTATTTTTAGCTTTTTACAGCTCTTTTGAACTGGTTGTGAAATGTCAACTATTTGAGACATGTAGGTGAAGATAAATTTCACTATTTCTACTAAATATTTCTTTGCCTAGTAAACTATTTCTACCTTTCCATAATCTTCTCTGAAGATCATCAATTCCTGAATAGTCCTAACTGGGACTACTTTTTGTCTGGCAAAAGAATTGTAATAATAGGGTAATAAGTCAGCTAATGAGTTCTACAACGAAAGAAAAACTGATGGGCCTGATGGAAGATGAGCAGATGTGGAAAGCTGTTGAAGTCAGACACTTCTGGCTGATTCCTTGTTATGGCTGTTTACAGGTTGCGTCAGATACCAATGAGGTGTAACAAATGACTGTATTTTTTTTCTACGACACAGGAATGTTCAGCAAATATACTGCCAAAGCCCAAATGCACTCTGTAATGGGATTCTACAAGTCTGATTTTTCCACCTCAGCTCTCACGGGGTGAGAATTTTTCATCTGAGATGTAACTATGACAAAATATGAGTCTTTTTAATACTCTTTTTTTTTCAGTCTGATTTACTCCTCTATATCCCAATTTCATGCCAGCCTGGTTTGACTCATTTCAAGGGATAAAATTCTGCTTTGAAAGAAACATCAAGACTACTACTTTTCTGCTTCCACCTCAATGAGCAGGCAAGCTATGTCCAGTTTTTTCTATATTGATAAGAGATTCACCCCAATAGGAATATATTTGAGAATGATACAGTTGATGCCAAGAGCCCAGTATTGACACTGTATGCATTTCAGAAGGTTTTACTCCAGTTGGCCTTGAATGGTCCTATGAACCTATGGACAATTTCCATTTGTCACAGGAGGACACTTTAAATTATACCTTAAATTATACCTTTAACATTCATAATCAGATCTGGCCCCTATCAGTGTTTGTCTCGGTAGAGTTTCAGGCCTAATGATGGCTGTTTTCATGATTTTTATGCAAGAAAATAATGGCCAACTTCTGAATACATGCATCATATCAAGCTGAAAATAGTCCTATGTCCTACCTCAATATGAGCTCAATTGTTAATCCTGATTACTTCTAGTGATTCAAATTGTGGCGGATGTGATCTTCTGTCCATGTTTTGGCCATTAGATTTCCACTACCCAAGACATAAATTCATGAAAGAAGACACCTCCTAGGACCAGATATCTACAACAGAGCTACCCAGATGACCAGGGACACATCTGACAGAGGCCTCATCAAGGTAACATATACTGTCCTGACACATCGCTGCCATAGGGACTCATGTCTCTTTTGTTGGCTGCTGTCTCCTGCTCCCCAGCCATTACCAGCTGGTGGGAAAAGCAGTGCCAGTGCTATGACTGAAGAGAGGAGAAAGCAGATCAATGACACTCTCCTGGTGACTGCAGACATGTCAGACTGCTCAGTGACTAGATACTGTGGTGCTGAGGGCAACTGTAAATGGAGTGATCTTCATTGTTGCGTTTAACTACATCAGCACACATATATCTGTAACATTTGGACTATATTGCAAGTGTTCAGAAAGAAGCTATTAATTAAACCAATAAATGAGAATTTGAATGATTAATTAGTTCACCTAATGCCTCACTGGTATTAATAGTGCATTCTTAAATATTCTCCTTGTTAAAAGTTGATGTCTTTGTAACGAGTAAAATATCAACCTCAGAACATTATTAGGTTCAGATGAAATAATGACTAACGTGACAGAGAATCATCTTACCCTATGTAGGATTGAATTCACTACAGCAAATACTTCATTTTTAAGTTGTTTAGGATTGTGGTGAGTGGCTCTGCCTGGATGCCAGGTGCCTACCAAAGCCACTTTATCACTCTCCTCTTCATATGGACAGGGGAAAGAAAATATATTGAAAGTCTAATGTGTCAAGTTAAGGACAGGGAAAGATCACTAAGCAGTTATGATCACAGGCAAAACAGACTCAGCTTGGGGAAATCAGTTTAATTTATTACCAATCAAATCAGAGAAGGATAATGAGAAATAAAACTAAATCTTAAAACACCTTTACGCCACCCCTGCCATTTTTCCAGGCTTAACTTCACTCCTGTTTTCTCTACCCCCTCTGATCCCCAGCAGTGCAATAGGATGAGCAGTGGGGGTTGCAGTCAGTTCATCACACATTGTCTCTGCCACTCCTTCCTCCACAGGGGGAGAATGCCTCACAGTCTTCCCCTGCTCCAGAGTGGGGTGCCTCTCACAGGAGACAGTCCTCTATGAACTTCCCCAATGTGTGTCCTTCCCACTGGCTGCATTTCTTCATGAACTGTTCCAGTGTGGGTTCTTACCATGGGATGCAGTCCTTCAGGAACAGACTGCTCTAGCATGGGTCCCCCATTGGGTCACAAGTCCTGCCAGCAAATCTATTCCAGTGTGGGCTCCCCTCTCCACTGGTTCACAGGTTCCTCCAGGAGCCTGCTCCAGCATGGGCTTCTCACAGGGCCACGGCCTCCTTTGGGCACCCACCTGCTCTGGTGTAGGGCCCTCCACAGGATGCAGGTGGATAACTGCTCCACTGTTGACCTCCATGGACTGCAGGAGTTTAGCCTGCCTCACCATGGTCTTCATCATGGACTGCAGGGGAATCTCTACTCCAGCACCTGGAACACCTCTTCCTTCTCTTTCTTCACTGACCTTGGTGTCTGCAGTTGTTGCTCTCACATATTCTCACTCCTCCCTCCGGTTGCAATTGCCTTTGCACAGGATTTCTGTCCCCCCCACTTCTTAAATATGTAATCACAGAGGTGCTACCATTGTTGCAGATGGGCTCAGCCTTGGCCAGCGGCGGGTCCATCTGGTAGCTGGCTGCCATTGGCTTTATTGGACATAGGGGAAGCTTTTAGCAGCTTCTTACAGAAGCCACCCCTGTACTCCCCCACTATCAAAACCTTGCCATGCAAACCCAATACAAAGACTCAGAAGTACTGGCTGCTGAGATGCACACTCTCACCCAAAATAGCAGAACCCAATGTCTACATGTGCTGCAGGAAAAGAAGGAGGAGGTGGAGGCAAAAAGGATGTTACTGACAGATCAATGCCATAGCCTATTTTACTCTGAGGTTCTTCTACAGCACATGAGTAGGTTCTTCTACAGCACCTGAACAAGTAACTCGAGCAACCAAAACAGTAGAAGGTGCTTTGCCTCAGGCAAGTAGCTTGTTCTTAATCTCTTTTTTTTTCCTCGTTGCTATGGGGAAAATAAAGAATTATATCTAATACAGGGCCAAAAAAGAAAGGCCAGTAAATAAATAAATATAAATTCCTGCAGCCTATAGCTATTTGTCACACTGAGGGAAGTACCTCTTACAAATACCACTGTTCGTAAGGTGGCTTTAAAAGTTTAGAGATCTTAAGAGAAAATGCTGCCTAGAAAAGTTTTTATAGCATTATTTCTTTTTTATCTTTTTTCCCTTTGCCCCTAACATCAATTTGGCTTTTCCAAATTTATAGAATATTTGTGCAGAGTAATTTGTACTTGTCAGGGGAATGTTTTGGAGGATGTTAATTGTAAAGTGGGCATTTTGGTGTATATTGGAATTGAAGAACAATTCTATATGCCAAAACCATAAAGTAAAGTTTGAGAATGGAGATGTTCACCCTTAAATTATCTCCTTTCTCTCACTCTTCCTTTCCTTCCCTTGCCTTACCTTTCCAGATGTACTAGCTTTTGCAATCACTGCAGGACTTTTTTTCTTTCAGATTTAAGATAAACCCTCAGCAAACAGGTTTCAGTAAAAAAAGTGCATGCATTATACAATCCTATGTTTTCAGGGATGGTAAGAGTCGTCAGTAGCTTTCTCCCACTCACAGTACTAAATTTAGAATGTGACTATTATATCAAGAAAGTCACTTTTTTCACAGCCATTCCCACTTCTACAGGTTTGATACTATTACACCTTTTTGACTGTCTGCATCTTTTCTGTTTATTTATTTCAGACAGCAGTATTACATGGATGTTCTCCCTCCACCGCCAACTAATTTGAGATTCTCTAAGAAAACATTAGTGGCTAAAATACAAGCATTTAATAAAAGATCTGGAAAATGTGGGTGAAAATGGGTTGTTGTGAGTTCTGGATGATGTGAACTTGTACTCAACAGGGAATTTATGTAGTAGAAAAGCTAATTAAATAGTGCTCTATATGAAACATACTACAATGCGCAGGAGAAATAATAACCTCCACTTTCCATAGAAACTCTTATTTTAAAAGACTTAAGAAAACTTAAATTATTATAATTCTAAAAGACATATTAACCTCATGGCAAAACATAGGTAAAAACACATTTTGAAGAAATGACAGAGTATTCTGCGGTTTATCTCAGCTACTTGTCTGTTGTTTCTAGGATGTTACATGTGAGAATAACTTGTAAGCTTTCTTAATCAGAATTCATACACCATTAAGATGTACTGTGAGGCATTTAGTATTAGAGGTTGATAGTTCTTCCTTTTCAAAAATAAAATGACCTTTCAAAAAATTCATGGGTTTTATAGCAAAATATAAATTTTGCTGAAATTTTCTGGCACTCTATCAATCACCTATAATGAAAAGGATTTTAATCTTATTTTATATTTTCAAATGATGAGGAGATGGAAGAACTTTTTTTTATTTGTTATGATTGAGTTTTCAGCAAATTCTGAATAATATTTTTAAGACATTGAATCAGTTACAATTTCATTTAAAAAAATCTTACCAAATGTGTATTTTCATATAGCTTTACCTCTTTTTTCAAGGTCATACATTCAAAATGACTAATAAGGAAGCACCCAGAAACAAAACAATGAGCATTCTTGAAATACTGAATATTAAAAAGGAACAAGATGGCAAAAGCCAAACAGCTTTACATTAGATTAAATACCTAACAAATATTTTGGAAATGTATCAAAGACCCCATGTTCAAAGTATTTTTAGACATAGAGCCTCTGGGAGTCCATGAAAAGGCATATATAGAATTTGTGTAAATCTCTCTTCATTTAAGTAAGAAGTGTCTGAAGATTAGCTGCTCCAGCAAAATAAAAAAAAAAGAAAATCTAAATTAGAAAGTACATCAATTTATCGTTATTTATACATTTCTTAACGCAAGTTGTTTGAACTTCTAATTTCAGCAATTAGAGCCCAGTTTTGAGACTTGTATTACCAGCTGAATGAAGACAGTAGCAACAGCACCCAGCTTTAAATTCTGTAGATCAACAGGGACTCTCCAGAACAATCTCTCATCCTTATATGCAGATCCTATGGCCAAGAACCTTGACTGCTTGGAGATCCAGGTGTTCCATTCTACTAAAAATCATAATGGACTGGGAAGTAGGAAATTAGAGAACTTTTATGGGAATTATTTAAAACTTTAAGAACATAAGAAGTTAATGCAACATTTCTGAACATGTTACTTAATGCTTACTGGCTCAGATTACCTCTGACTAAATATATAAGAATGCATTATTTCCCTATCTGTCCCAGTACAGATAGGACATGATCTGTCACGCCCAGCTAAAAAGGAGTTTAAGCATCAGAGCCTCAGAAAATGATTCACAAACCTAATCTGACTGTTTAAGTGTCCTTTATAAGTACTCTTTCATGAGACATTGTCAACAATTAAGACTATTATTATTTGAGCAATTAGTATTGATCATAAATTACTCTATAGGTGTTGAGCAAGGTTTTGTTTTGGATATGGCCTTTAATTTTCTGCCTGTTATACCTAGATGTGCATACTGGGTTCAATCTTTGCTGCACTGACTAAAACAGTATCTGCTATGATGAAAACCACTGCAGCAAGGAAGAAGTGCAGGCACCAGTTTTGGGGAACCATAAGGTAAGTAGTCTGTACTGTTGCATTGTATTCTATGAAAATCATGAAATTAGCAATTTCTCCTATGGCTTGTGGATAACTCTCACTACTTAGACCAGAATAAAATGTCATTTGAAGTCCAGTGCTCTTTGTACTGGAAAAGGAAATTTTGACACTGCAAACACTGAGACAGATATATTGGGCCAAAATCAATTTTGCATGTGACTCAGACATATGTCCATAGAACAGTGTTTGAGCAGTCACAACAAACAGGCATTCTTGTCTGAATAAAGAGAAGTAGAGCTTCTCTTGTTTTCATCAGTCTACTTCACACTTTATTTTTCAGCTTTATGGGCTTCAGGCAATAAAGTTACCTATTTTTTTCTGAAATATATTCTCATACACATTCATAACTCACATACTATGCCTTATACTTAGAAAGAAGTGGGAGGCATTCATGGTTTCTTTGCTTTGGTTTTTGCATGGTTTATAACACACAGGCTGGTTAATCTTTAAATCAAATACTAAAAAAAGATTATTATTAATTGCTAATCGATTTATCCTTTAATAGTTATAAAGCTGTCTCTTTCTTACTTTTTTATTTTTTTCTGAGTCCATCTTTTGGGTATTTTTTGTTTTATTCTGATGTTAATTGTTTCTGGAAAATGGTGGAACATACATATTTTATAGCTTCCCCAGTAAGGATAGAAAATGACTACAAACTCTGGGGTCCACAGCGCATTTGCAAGTCAGCAGACAAAATGTCTTGTCTTTCCTTGATTTTAGATATTACTTTAATGAATAAAATAGTTTTAAATAGAATGACATACATCCAATAGTATAGTTGATAATCATTAATTACCACTAGTATTAAGAATTGTATAGGTTCCAGAAACATGTGAAAGACATGAGCGTAAGGGCCCCACATTTTGTGTAATAGTTCCAGAGAAAGGATATGATTGAACTGATTAATGATAAATGGTATTTTTGCCTTAGCATACAGGAATTTAATTACACATAGTTATACAAGCTTTATAACACTTCCAAATAGAAAATATTAGATGATAGTCTCCTAGTTAAGGCAAAACCTCTAACCCAAGTTGAAAACCTTGTTTCAACTGTGTTGATCAACAGTATGTTGCTCTATCACTTCCTTAACAAAGGGGTTACAGGCTATGTTAGTCTAGTTGTCTCCCTTAATCTCCTGGTTTTTTTGGAGTGAGGATCTGAAACTATTTCTTGTGTCATTATAGATTTCCATGTTCACCTCACTGCTTTGAACTGAACTAAAGATTTATTTGCTACCTCACATAGGTTGCTGTTACTTGCCTTTGCATTTTAGCTTCTTGCCTCTCTGTATTCCTGTGACTTTGTTCCTTGCCTCTTGGCTTTTCCAAGTTTCCTGTAGATAAAGGTCTCACCATGACTAATATGCTTTTGAGAAATTTTGAGTAGGAGATAAGCAATTCATGTGCCTATAAATGTTTTCGGAGGTGCTGGTTTCTGACAAATAGGCTGTCAACAGTAGCTTCTAAGGTGCATTTGTAACAATAAACAATTCCAAATATTTTTTAATAAACTAAAGAGTAAATAGAAATGATAAGAAGGCTGTGATTGCCCAGATACTTGCATGCACATTTTTTTTTCTAAAATAAGTATATAAATAAATAGACACAGAGAGATTGAGAGAGAGAGATTGAGAGAGAGATGTGGTGCTTTTTGGCCAGGAAAACCAGTCATATTTCATTGCTGTGTGTCAACAGTGCTAAACAGATTTACTTTGCCTGTGTGAGTGCAAGCATTTTCCTTGTTCCTCCTGAATTTCATCATGAAATTCATATTAAAATAAACTCAACAAATACAAGTAACAACCACATAATTATTAAGCCAATTGATTGAGAAATTATGATTTATTTATCAGATGCCTTAAGATTTGTTTCCAGCTTGAATGAATCTTGCAGGTAGGATAATTCAAGACAACTGCAAACTACACAATCAAAATATTCTGCTGTGTAAGTCAAAAAGTGCTTTCTTATTAAACTAACACAAAAATATTGCAGAATATTATCAGAAATCATAGTCAGGAGCTATGAAAAATAGACTAGTATCACAAGAAATACCTTCTAAGTAAAGAAATTATAGCGTATAATGAGTTTTGTATTCTTAGTTTCACTCTGATTTTCAAGGTCAGATTTCAGCCTGAGGTTTAATTTTTTTTAAAAAAAAAAAAAAGGTTTCTTATTAATAATTAAATTAACTTCAAGAGTTAGCCAGAAGCTTTTGGGAGCTGGAGGCTTACAAACACCAACACTCATTACCTAGCTCATATGACTTCCCTACTGCAGCACAACTGCAGTGATTAGTGTCACCTGCATAAGATCCCAAATTGCTCATCATTGCTCAGTAAGCCACAGAAATCTTACTTAGGTCTGCTTCATGGCTGGAGGTTCTGAAGGTGAGATATGGCTGACTTTTCAGTCCTTGCTATAAAAAAAAAAAAAAAAAGAAAAAGCTTCAATTTATAGGCTGTCTTTTCTAGCCTTAATATTCCCTTCACTATAGGCTGCTAAAAATTGTCTAAGCACCAGGTTTATATGTAAAACTGTCTTCTACTTTTCAAATAAATCTACTAGTAAGAATGTTTAGCTTAGCACTGGGGAAAGATGACAATTTGGTGGTGTCTTGCACAATGGATGAAATTATAGTCTTGGAAGCATCTTGGATATCAATTACCGGGGCTCAGGCAATACTCAGAAGTATTATAGTTATTATAGTTATTATACTTTATAGTTTTATTATACTATACTTTTTCACTGAGGATCAGGTCTTGGATGGTATAATTCCTGCAGGTGTCTACATATAACAGCTTCACAGAGATTTCAAACAGTGAACACTGAAAAAAATATATGAACTTTTAACTGAACAGCAGTTTTAGCTTCTCTCTACTGTTTAAAGATCTAAGATTTCCCAGGCTTTTAATCCTTAAAGAACTAAGTTCAAGCAAAGCCTAAATTACAGGTCTTGGCAAAAAGGCAATACTGACTCCACTCCAGAAAACAAGTCTTTATTTCCAGCAGTGACATAGGTTCTGTCAAAATGGAAAACAAAAGAAAAAAATTATAAAAATTGAGATTATTTCATCTCTTCTCTGAGAAAATATAGAGAATGAGGGAACTGTGAGGTTATCACAAAAACTTAGTCATCACACTTCATTCTTCATTTGTCACCCGTGACAAGATTAAATCTCAAATGGATTCAAGGTACAGGATTCAATAATGTTGTCTTAGATGTCTTAGGGCATCTTGCCTGGCTTCTAGTTGCCTCTCCAGAAGGGTAAGGGTCCCTTGGAAGTCCTGCGTGAAATCTCTGAATTCCTGGGGGTGTCTCCGGTAACCCTGAACATATCAAACAACACTGGATACCTATTAAGACAAATGAATCGAGCCCTAATGTCATTTTAAGTGCTGCAGTGTCCAGACTGACCTCCCACAACAGCTTCCAGAGTCTTCAGGTCTCACTGACAGCTATGTCACACCTTTGAACTCAATTGAGTTGTTTTCAGTTCCTCTTGGGTAAGTTAATGCATATATTCCACCTAAGACCACTCATGAGTGAGCTGAATGTCTCGGATCTTACACTGACTTGTGAGAGTTTGATGTCTAGTCATTTTTAGACACAAATTTAAATGTCTTGAGACAGAATTGAATCCCTCCATAATAGCGTCCAGGTTTCAAAATGAAGCAATATCATAAGCCAATGAAAGTTGACATTGTGAAAGCTAATCTAATAGCACTTAAAGGAGCTATCAAAACTGGTAAACCACTTTACCTGGTGAATACCTGTAATGGGTCTGCCTGGGATGGAGTTAATTTTCTCCATAGCATCCCATATGGTACTGTGGTTTTGATTTGTGACTAAACCAATGTGGATAACACACCAGCATTTCAGCTATTGTTGAGCAATATTTACAGTGTCAAGTTTTTATATTTTTCCCCATTTTGCCCCTGTAGTGAGTAGGCTGTAAGGCACACAAAAACTTGGAAGGGGTCACAAGCAGGACAGAAAACCTGAGCTGACTGAAGTGGCTGGAGAGCAGCCCTGCAGAAAGGGATCTGGGGGTGCTGGTTGGCAGCCTCAATATGAGTCAGCCTTTGCCCTGGTAACCAAGAGGACAAACTACATCCTGTGGTCATCAAACACATCACCAGCTGTCAAAAGAGGGGATTATACTTTTTAAGAGAGACTTTTTATACTTATTAAGANGTATTCAGTGTTGGTGTGGCCTCAGTTTGAATATTGTGCAGTTCTGGGCCCCACAATTCAAGAGTGATGTGAAGGTCCTTGAATGCACACAGAGGAGGGCAACAAAGCTGATGACAGGCCTGTGGGGAATGTCCTGTGAGGAGCAGCTAGGACTAGTGTTTTTGTCTAGTTCGGAGAAAAGGAGTCTGAGGGGCAACCTCATTGCTCTCTACAGCTTCTTGAGAAGACAAGTGGAGAGTGAGGTGTTGAGCTCTTCTCCCTGGTATCCAGTGACAGGACACTTGGGACTGGTCCAAAGCTGCACCAGAGGAGGTTCAGACTTGGCATTAGGAAGTATTTCTTTCACAAGAGGATCGTTAAACATAGAAACAGGCTTCCCAGAGAGGTGGTTGATTGTTTAAGCCTGTCAGTTTTTAGGAGTCGTTTGGACAATTCCCTTAGTAACATGTTGTAACTTTTGGTTAGCCTTGAATTAGTCAGGCAGTTGGACTAGATGATCATTATAAGTCCGTTCCAACTGACCTATTTCCTTCCCTTCCCTTCTCTTCCCTTCCCTTCTCTTAATAACCAATAAATGCTATAATCTTTTGACTCTACCCCAAAATTACTTCAGTGCAGCCTTTTTCTTGAAAAGCAGATATTGTATAAATCAAATTAGGAGTGAAAGTCTTCTCTTATCTTGTTTTTCAGTACAGTTTGTTGTAAGATTCTCTGAATCTCTGAAAAGATTGGCTTTTTTTCAGCCAATAACTGAGCTCAGTTTTCACAGATGCATTATGATATAAATTATCTATCATCCACATTTCCACATCAATGCCCAAGAAAACTAAAATTAAACAAATAAATAACAAGTGTAGAAATTAAGACAGATGATGGGGCAAATTTTTAGTTAACATGAATGGGTGCTAATCTACAGAAGTCAATGAAAATGACTCAGTAAATATAGCTGAAAACCATGGTATAGTCCATCTTTCAAAGATAAACAGCTAGATACTTTTTATACTGCACTACATATGGCCTAGTTGAGCTGATTATTTGTTCCAGAAAATAAAATCTTTTATTAAGGTAGACTTATTCATGGCTTTAAGATGAAGTTTCTCTTTAAATATTTGAAATATGGTAAGGAAAAAAATCAAGTTGCAAAGATCTGAAAAACAGTTGAAGAGAAAATACAGCTAAAAAGTTGGGCAATGAATGTAAAATAGAGTGAATGGGATGATAAGGTACTGAGTCAGGGTGGGGTATGTAAGGTACTGTCATTAACAGATTGTAGTCCTATATCCTAATGAATATAAATAATACTGATTCTGACACAAGAAGCTGGGAGGTTGAATACATGTGCAACTGGATGGAGAACTGACTGCTTCTTCTCTTAATGCCTTTGGTCAAATTTCTTTTCCTAGCATAATCCATTGTACTCCCTAGAAATGTAAAGTTATTAAACACACATATCTATGAAGTGTCAAATTAGTGAGTATTATGCGTTTTTATGACCTAATTTTCTGACCCTTTTACTCGTTTTATATATCATCAAGAACATGACCATCAGAGAGCAAAAGCTGTGTTTGCAACCAGGAGGCCTATGAGATTCATCTCAGTTATACTTTTCCTTAACTTCCTATCAATTCACTTTAGAGGAAAATATTTTTCAAGGATTGTTAAAGATTACAGAAAGGAACCTAATGGGATTTTCAGAGTGCTTAGACACCTAAATCCAATTAACCTTTATGTGAAGTGCCTGTAGGCCTTTCTGAAAATTCTAACCTAAGAAGATACTCAAATGGGAAATATTACAGTAACACATGCAAACTTTTTTGCTTTTGATTTTTGGGTGGAAAAATGTCAGTTTTGTATCTACTGCTATCCCTGTCTTTCATCCTTCTTCCTCTACACTGCAGTTATCAATCAACCAGATTCTTTACCAATGCTGAAATACTAACATAGTCATATGATGATATGAAATTAAACCCCTCTGTGTCTTCTTATATGGTCTTCCTATTTCTGTGAATCATAGAGCAGCCACTAATATTTCAATCCGTAACCTAATGTTGCTGCAAATCCTTTATAAACAGTATTCTTACATACATGACTCCTGCCTGGGTTTGAAAAAAATGCAGGAGACTAAAATGAGGCTTGGCTTGAGTTCACTAACTTCTTCACCAGGCAGAACAGTCCCAGCTCTCTCAGCCTTCCTCATAAGAGAAATGGTCCATTTCCTTAATCATCTTCAAGGGCCTTCACTGAACTGTCTCCAGTATATCCATGTCTCTCTTGCACTGAGGAACCCAAAATTGGACACATTACTCCAGGTGTGGCACTGAGGAGAAGGGCAGAATCATCACCCTTGACCTGCTGACAACTTTATTCAGTAAGTGATAATTTTTCACAAA
This sequence comes from Aegotheles bennettii, assembly GCA_013398125.1. Taxonomy (NCBI): domain Eukaryota; kingdom Metazoa; phylum Chordata; class Aves; order Caprimulgiformes; family Aegothelidae; genus Aegotheles; species Aegotheles bennettii. The sequence continues at coordinate 22,508 of VZRW01011560.1, read as the reverse complement.
ATGAAATGCAAGAAAGAGTTGTGTATTTTGGTAAGAAATACATGAGCTTATCAGTCACCGGAGGAGGGTATTTTCATGTTTACTTTTTCAAATGACACACTTTTGTACTGAATTGCTTATGTTGATCGTATTTTTTCTCTGTACTGGTTATACGTATTCAGTTCTGTGACAACTAGAGAAATGGCATTTGCTTCATTTTTAGAAGACACCCATTCTTCATGTGGTCCAGTCCAAGTTAAGATTTATGAGGTAGCAATTACATACATTACTAGAGTAAGGCAAACCTTTGATTCAACTTTTGGAAATGGATTTTTATTAGAAAGCAAAGTCTAAATATCATCAGAAATCACTAAGATTTCTGGAGAGTTGTGAAGATGAAGATCTAGAAGGTCTTTTTTAAAGTGGTAGATCAGGTCCCTCAGCAATTGTTTATTTCTCTGTAGGTTTCTTTATAGTGGCTTTTGCTAGAGCAATTTAATATAGGAATTTTTTACTCTTATGATGTTTTGATGTTATTATGCATTTTTTTTTATTTGTTTCCTAAAATTATGTGTGTGGCCAGTTTAGACCATACCACACAAAAGAACCCTTCCACATGCTCTCCAAAAGCAAAGAAGAGCTCAGGTACTGAGAGTGGGAATGTAGCTGAATCGGTGATGAATCAGAATAAAAGTAAAGCTACAGACATTATTAAAGGGACTGTGAATCAGTCTGCCAAGTCCTCCCTGTATAAAGTCAGAGTAGCTTTAACACTGTCTGATACTTTCAAGTTAATCACAAGTGAAAACAGAAATCTGGTATAAACCTCACTTATCTGTGTATGAATGTCTGTCTGCATACACACACATATGCATATGTAAACTTCTTTTTTCCTTCCTGTGCCTAAAACAGTCAGATAGTGATATTAAAATGAATCTGTTTGAATGAATTCTGTTTATGAAAAGATTCAGATTTCCAAAGTACTTGTACAAACATAACAGCATTGTATTCATCCTTTTTTATCATTATATATGTCTTCACCATCTGCACATTAGCAATTTTTATATTAGCTTCCATGTCACTGATGACAGTATTGGATAGAATCAAGACTAAGATTAAGAAAATAAATAACAAGTGTTGAAATGAAGACAGATTATGGGGCAAATTTTTAGTTAACATAAATGGGTGTTAATCATCTTGATTTTTCTCTTGAAAATCTCCCTTTTGAGACTGAATTACTATATCACTAGAGCCACTAAGATGATTAAGGGAGTGGAACATCTCCCTTATGAGGAAAGGCTGAGGGAGCTGGGTCTCTTTAGCTTGGAGAAAAGGAGACTGAGGGGTGACCTCATCCATGTTTACAAATATGTAAAGGGTGAGTGTCAGGACGATGGAGCAAAGCTTTTTACAAGTAATGACCAATGATAGGACAAGGGGCAATGGTTGTAAACTGGAGCATAGGAGGTTCCATGTGAATATCAGGAAGAACTTTTTCACTGTGAGAGTGACAGAGCACTGGAACAGGCTGCCCAGAGAGGTTGTGGAGTCTCCTTCACTGGAGACATTCAAAACCCGCCTGGATGCGTTCCTGTGTGATGTAGGTGACCCTGCTCTGGCAGGGGGGTTGGACTAGATGATCCTTCGAGGTCCCTTCCAACCCCTAGAATTCTGTGATTCTGTAATTCTGTGATTCTGTGTCATTCACAGTTATATTGGAGATCATATAATCTATTCTTAAACATAGCATATACTGCCAATTCTGTATCATAATGTCATGTTTTACTAAGTCAGTGTTTTTCAAATGTCTGACTATTTTAATTTTCTTTTGCAGACAACCTAATAATTGCCAACCACCAAGTCAGATTTATTTGTCAAGGTTTCTTTTCCATAAAATCTCTTTCATCCTTTAAGTATTTATTAATTTCCTCTTCTATTTAGGGCTGATACAGCATGAGTCTTTGTGTAGTCTGAATGTGTTGTCCTCACTTGCTGAATGTCAGCAGTAGTACAGTGCAGTGCCAATCTCTTTATATCTCTGGTGTTGAAAATTGACATCAGCAGAAAAGAAATCGTCCCAGCCAACTCTTCTGCTATACTAAAAATGTTTATCCTTTCCTGCTTACAAATTGCCTCCTACATCCTTATGTGGCATTCATGTGGTGGCTTCCGTGTGACTCTGTTTCTGAAAACCAGTGCGGAATATGAATGAGATGCCTTTGTCTATAATATTTCTATTATCCCAAGCTGATGAAGCAATGATCACAATATCAGCTTTCAAATGCTAAAATAGAATTATACATTCAGAATCAAAGTCATATGATATATCTATGCGATACTGTACTGTTGCAGTCTGTAAAACATATATGGAAATCATTAATTTGCTAGTGTTCTGAACCCATAATATTTCAAACATCTTTTACAGAAGGGATGACTTGTACAGGAACTTGCAGTTATTCACAGGAATTCATTCTGTAGAGTAAGAAATTTCCTACAGTATTGTTGGTATTATGAAGTATTCAGCATAACACACAATTTACAGAGCAGGTAAATTTAACCTTTTTGAGGAGGTGACTTTTTTTGACCTCTTTCTTCATACCCTCACAGCTAATGAAGAGAGGTTCTGCTATGTGTGGTAAGTTTATGAATAAGTTCAGTGGCTGGAGATCCATGCCCTTTTGCTCAGTTCAGTTTCTCTCAGAAAAACAGATGCAGTGGAATTTTTGTCCTTTTGTGCTAACATAGAGCAGCTACTCAGTCTTTCAGCATCTTCGTTCTTCTGACTGAAGAATGATCTAGCCACACTCGAGAAAAGATTCTCAACTACCAGTGTATAAATATACTACTATTTTAAATAAATGTAATTACCAAATAGAAAGCTAAAGCTAACAGAGAACACCTACAGATGGCTTTATATAATGTGTAAACCCATTTCATATTTTTCAGGTGTTGCTACAGAAAACATCATCTCTCTCTGACAGAAGTAAAAATGGGTAAGAAAGATTACGATTTTGTCAGTTACAGGTCATTTTTCATTTATAGAAAAAAAACTTGTGTTTTACAAAGCATGTTCAATTTTAGTTTGTGTCTTTCAGTATCATTAGATAAGAATTCGAGTATCAGAATGTCTCTTATTCATGGCTTTTATTTGATTATCTGCTATAATAAGAGATACTTTAACATCAGGTGGTGCTTTGTATATGCATAGCATTATTTACGAATATATCTTTTAATTCTCCTTACTAATTTTTGTCTGTTAGTGACTGGTTTTATCACATTTTTTTCATTGTAGGCCATGAAGTTAGTTAAATAACTAAACAAAATAGTCTTCGAACCACTGGCCAGGAAGGACAGGGAAGAGTATACAAATTAAAAGTTTATAATATAATTTAATTTAGGGAGATACTACAAAAATGCTTATATCCTGAAGAGCTCTTCAAAGATAATGGGGCTTGTTATCTCATTGATAAATTAGGTTCTTCTGTGGTGTAGATTCCTAGGACTTCATATTAAATTGTCTCTTTGTAAGGGTAACGATAATTGCTCGAGCAAGTTTGGTGATCTGCAATCAGATACAGCTGATGATGTCTCAGGACAAATCACCTTCTGATCATCATAACACAGATGGGGAACACTGACACTAGCATAATTCTCCCGAGTTTTGTGTAGCTTTGGTATTTTTTCAGTCTGTTGCATCATCAGTTGATTTTTATCTCCTTGAAATTCATGCATCATAACTGGACGTCCTGCCTGTGGGGTCTAGGACAACTCTGCCACCAACTCACCACCAAATGCTTCTACACTGCCAATTCTCCACTGGGACAACTGCACAGATCTGCAGACGGTGCATGGTGCTGTGCCAGTCCCCCTTGCTGTGTCATGGAGCTGTGCTACTTCTCCCTGTGCTTCTCTTCCTGCTTGTGCCATTCCTCCTGCCACCTCTGACTTCCCTTCTCTGATCAGAAGATGCAGAGTGAAGCATAAAGATATCCAGGACTCCTCCACATCCCCACTGAGGGCATATTATAGTAGAATCGGGCTTTCCATAGAGGAATGGTTATTGGACCATGCAATCACAAACTACGTGTTCTAGTCTTGTGTCAGCAGTCATTTCAGGTGCCGGTGTTCAGTTAACAGCAACCTAGTGAAACACAGAGTATACCAGACTAGATACGTCTAGTAAATAGTAATTTCTGCTGTCATGCAAAGCACAGTATGAAAGCAACTGGATATACAGATACTTGTGTCAATATCAGATTGAAATAACTAGCCCTGTAACTATCATGCTTTTCCAAACATATATTTATTTTCTCTTTTGTCTTTCTCAGAAATGCCCCTAATCAGGGCAACATAAGTAATATTCTCATGCTGAGGGCAATGAGGCTTTCAGTATAGTGAATGAGAAAGAGAAGTCAATCCAAACTTGAGAAACTTGGATCTCAACTGAAGGAAAAGCCTACTGTAGTGACAAAACAGATCCGTGTTGATGGGAAGAAATAAACCTTTTGGACAGGAATCCGCTGGTTATAGGGTAATGTTGCTGAATTCATATAGAGGATTTTCATAACTGTAAAAGGATCTTTATCTCCTACCTATGTGTATATATAAGGATATATATGCCAACTTATAATCACACAGATAAATAGCTGAATTAATGCAGCAAATAGCTGAAATACCAATTAAATTATATCTAATGAAACAGAAGAATAAGCTAAATCTCGACATCTCCTTGATGGAAATGAGAAGAGCCTTAACATTTTGCAGCCATATGGCATTGAGCGTAGCTGCATCAGGTAGTATTAATGAGAGGTAGGTCTTGTTTCACATCTCTCTTGTCTAGCTTGGGTAGACTATTACAGATGAGTATTTGCTGAGTAAATATTGAAATAAGAAGTCTGTTGAAAAATAAATTATTTAAAATACTAGTTTTATATTATATAATGAATTCTATTATATAATGAAGTCTAATAGTTCTGACCATGGTCTTCACTGTCAATTACTCACAAAAAATAACCTCTGTTAGTAGTAAAGTAGGTGAAGTACCAGTGAATTAAAGATCTGGTTTTGAAATTTAAGTTACAAGGTGCATTGCTGAACACAGTTTACACTAGTTTGACTTCAGTGCAGGTGCTCCTCATTTATGCAGGCAGATGTGAGATCAGAAGCAGGCCCTCAGGAGCTATTTCCTCTTTAAATAACTTCCTTGTTGCAAAACCTACAAATTTAGCCATTAGACAGGGGAAAGAAAAACCACGTGAAAACAAAGTCTGGTAGGAAAAAGCTATTTGAAAAACAAAGTCATAAAAAAAGGTGTAAAAACATATATATTTATATATGTGGAAAACCATGCATCTACATAATCTTTCAATATACTTGTGAAGATGCCTTTATCCTTGCAGCCGATGATGGGGCCAAAATAAATTAGCCTTGAAATCTTCAGCTAATGCTGCACTCGCTAAACTTTGTTTAAACTAGGTTTCTTATCTCTATTTCAGCTACAGACAGACAGTAAGAGTGAAAGAAATGACTAGCAAATACAGATTGTTTGCTGTGAAATTGGAAATCTAGGCAGGTTCAAGAATCCTTATTTAAACTTTTCTTCACTTCTGCTGGCTTGTCAGAAGTAGAAAATAATGAGGAAGGCTAAAGAAATCAATTCAGCTGTAGATTGCTCATAAAAGTGTGACAGTGTAGACAGACATGTACCTGTTAGATACCTATTATGTGACTGGTAGCTACCTGTGGCATAAAAGTAGCATTCCTACTGCTAGCTTGATTTCCTTGTCACAGTAAGACCCTTCACAAATTAAAGCTTTCTATCTTCCTAAAAATAACTGTAAAGTGCTTAAATGGTACAATTACATAGTCATTAGTGGCACTCTTTTTCTGTTTGGTGTCACGAAAATATCATACATATCGCAAACACTATAACTGGTTCTCTTCCTTCCTCATTTCACATACTGTAACTCACATAGGTAGACACCATTGACATTACACTTTTATTACCTTTTTTTCCTGAATTTACTGATGATGTTGTGGCTCTATTTTACCAAAAAATGTTGAATATTTTGGGGATGATTTATCCTGTATCTGTCCCCTTTTCCTTCCCTTGATGTCCCCTGTCCTACACAGAGACCTCATCTCTGCAGGGAAGAACACTCTCAGTAAGGAAATGCAGGAGCTCCTGTCTCCCTGCATCTCACCTTGCAGCTGGTCACACTGCTTTGCTGGTCTCTCCTGTACCAACACCTGGACAGGTTTTTTTCACCATGGTGCTTCTTATCTCTAGCCAGATCCTTTCCTATATGTATGTCAATGTGCCATGCTAACAATTACTTTCTCTCCTACTCCTACAACAATTGTCTTCCTTTCACCTTTCTGGCTGATGACATGTCATCTCAAGCATTTTATGATCACCCTTGGGGCTTATGTTGATGTTGCCCCTGCCTACATCTCTACTTCCATTCTGTATGCACATGATCTGCACTCTGCTCTCATTTCAGTGTCATTTTCATAATTTCCTGTTTGTTTCTACTACAGATGTCTTACACATTTGGTGACCTCCTCAATCAAGTCCTTTAATCCAGCATGGACAAACACCTCTTGTCTAATTGCATTTCTCCCAGTCCTGTAGTGTTACAACCCATTCAACTCTGCTTTCTTGTTTCTTTTATATCATCTAACAACACTGAAAAGTAAACATCTCTTGGTGGGATTCCTCTTTATGAAGTACACACCAGCCATATGCATGCTGTTAGGTACAAATAACAGTAAATTCAAGTGAATCTAATGTTTCCATATATTATAGGACTGAATGAAAATGTTACATTTCCTTGTATGTGTATGACAGTTGGAGGACTATGGGTTCTAATTAAGATAGCTTAAAAGATCTTTAATATTCTCAAAAAAACCTTCTCAGAGTTTTAAGGGGATCTAACTGCTTATTTTCATTGTCATTTCATTTATTTTCATTATTTTATTTAACCGATCATCTTGACAGTCAATATTTGAAAATGCCAGCAAATGAGATTTATTTTTCATTTATACAACATCTTCATGAGTGCCAAGGGGCACTTGTAGAGGAAGACTGTACATGCACCAAAGGAAGGGTGACAATGTGCATGAAGAAATTTCTGTTTAAGTCTGAATCTACTCAGGCTGATGCTGCAGTGTATTTTCCTAGAGCAATTAAATGAGGTAGGAATTTACTAAGATGATTATATAAACTTGCAAGATTCCTTGATTTCTGGTATAAATGGGGTGGATGTTTCATAGAATCACAGAATGTTTTGGGTTGGAAGGGACCTTAAAGATCATCTAGTTCCAACCCCCTTGTTGTGGGTTGAAAGCATGTAGCCATATTTGCTAGAGATAAGTTAGTTACATGACAACATCAAAGAGCTTGGAGAATTATTGTAGCATGGTTGAAATATTCATCAGGCAAGTGTACTATAAGTTTATTAATTATTTTGTTACTAACTCCTCCATTTAATAAACGAATATAATCTTTATGAAAATCAAATTCAATTTAGGTATTTTAATCTACAAAAATAACACAGCAAAATAAGATTTTGTCGAGCATCAATATGGATAATCGATGTTAGTTTTCTTCTATTAACCTGCCGAGATCCCCTTTTATGATCTATTACACTGGAAGTGAATCTTGAAATAGTTATATGTCTTTTTTATAAATAAATAATATATCTAATTTTAGAAGAGAAAATTTACAGTACATTAACAAAGCATATGGATTTGTAGACAGCAAATGGATTAGATAATTGAAGATAAATCTTATGTACATGACAAATTTTTTATAAGTAATATGTTATCTTCAACATGAACTGAATTAAGAATCGGGAAAAGTAAAATTTGAAGCTAATGGCTGTGATGTGAAGTAAATATGCAATGTAAGTTTTTCCTTCAAGCTCATAAGTGCTGGTTCATTTAAGTATGTCTGTGCTGGTTCATTTAAGTATGTCTGTACTATTAAATTATACAAAGCCAGGGAACTGTGTTTCTGGAATTTCTACATCTAAACTGAAACATTGTTAAATAGTAGCTCATACAGTCTGGCCCAAGGGAGGTAGCAATCTCTCAGGCTTTCCCTGAGAGCCATACAGGAGTTACCAGAGGCTGAGTGATGATGTAGGGACACCAGAAGCAACCTGCTGGCTCAGGTTGACCCATGGAACCCAGCATTCTTTCAAGAAAAGTCTAAATTAGATGGAACAAGTAGATAAACTGGGATGCTGATACTATCTGCCTTCACAGCCTCCCGTGACAACAAATTTCAGAAGTTCAATACCAAATAAGCAAAAAAATAGCTTTTAAATCTGATTTAACCTAGTATGCCACCAGCTTCAGTGAGTGCCCCCTAGTTACATTGTTTAAGGATTGTGAACAAATTACATATTCCTACTCACTGTCTCACAATTTTTAAAATCCCAAATACATAACTTCAGATGTCTCCTTTCTAAACTGAAGAAACACAGACTTCTAGTCTCTCCTGATAAGACAGTAACTCCATCCCCTCCTACTTTTTTAGTTGCCTTTTTGTATGCCTTTTCTAACTCTGTTATGGCCTTGTTGGTCCTTACCAATCAACAGTTGGGAATGCTTTAACTACTTTACCAATTAGCCACTCACAAGTCTATTGGCCCCAAGGGGATTCACCCCAGAGTAATGAGAGAGCTGGCAAAAGAACTTGCCAAGCCACTTTCAATCATTTACCAACAGTCCTTGTTAACTGGAGAAGTTCCAGCTGACTGGAAATTGGCAAATGTAACACCCATCTATAAGAAGGATGATCTGGGGAACTATGGGCCTGTCAGCCTTACTTCAGTTCTGGGGAAGGTGTTGGAGCAGATCATCCTGAGTGACATCACATAGCACCTGCAGGACAACCAGGGGATCAGACCCAGCCAACATGGATTTTTGAAAGTAAGGTCCTGTTTGACCTACCTGATCTCCTTTTATGACAGTGACCCACTTAGTAGATGAGGGAAAGCCTGTACATGTTATTTACCTAGATTTTAGTAAGGATTTTGATACTGTGATTAGATTCTTCTAAAAAAAAATGGCTGCTCATGGCTCAGACAAGCACACCCTTCAATGGGTCAAAAACTGGTTGGATGACTGGGCCCAGAGAGTTGTGGTGAATGAGGTTAAATCTAGTTGGCAGCCAGTCACTAACGGTGTTCCTCAGGGCTCAGTTTTAGGGCCAGCTCTTTATTGATGATCTGGATGAGGGGATCGAGTGCACCCTCAGTAAATTTGCAGACTACACTAAGCTAGATGGGAGTGTTCTGATCAAGGGTAGTAAGGCTCTACAGAGAGACCTTGACAGGCTCAATCAGTGGGCTGAAGACAACTGTATGAGATTTAATAAGGAAAAATACTGGGTTCTGCACTGAAGCTGCAACAACCCCATGCATTACTACAGGCTTGGGGAAGAGTGGCTTGACATCTGCTTGGCAGAAAGGGACTTGGAGGTGCTGGTTGACAGCTGGCTGCATGTGAGCCAGTGGTGTGCTCAGGTAGTCAAGAAGGCCAATGGCATCTTGGTCTGCATCAAGAATAGTGTGGCCAGCAGGAACAGGGCAGTGATTGTCCTGCTGTACTCATCACTGGTGAGGCTGCACCTTGAGTGCTGCATTCAGTTTTGGGCCCCTCACTTCAAAAAGGACATTGAGGTGCTGGAGCATGTCCAGAGAAGGGCAACGAGGCTCAAGGCTTTGGAAAATATGTCTTATGAGGAACGATTAAAGAAGCTGGGGTTGTTCGGTCTACAGAAGAGGAAGCTCAGGGAAGACTTCATTGCTCTCTACAACTACCTGAAAGGGGGTTGTAGTGAGGTGGGGGTTGGTCTCTTCTGCAAGCCTGCAGTGAGAGGACAAGGGGAAATGGATTTAAGTTACAACAGGGGAGACTCAGATTGGATATTAGGAAAAAAATATTCACTGTTAGGGTGATTAGACATTGGAATAAGTTGCCCAAGGAGGTGGTGGGGTCCCCATCCCTGGAGTTATTCAAGAAGTGCCTGGATGAGGCACTGAGTGATATGTTTTAGTGCTTTAGGGGTTGTTATGGTGGTGTCAGGTAGACAGTTGGACTGGATGATCTTGAAGGTCTCTTCTAGCCATAACGATTCTGTGATTCTGTGATTCTATGACTTGGTAACCCTAATTTGAAGGGCAAGAGAATTTAACAGAGTATTTGCTTCATGAGTGGTCCTGAGCACAAATAATGTATTCCAAATAATGTATGGGGAAAAAAGAAAATAAATATTATAACATCTGAGCATATGGACCAAGAAGCAGCCATAGCACACAGTGACAGATCTCCAAGTCTTAATGGAACTGAGACTGGAAGGCGCATTGCAGAAAGCACTGGGCTCACAACCTTGACCTGTTCATCAGCTCTCAGAGTACAAGGTTTGGAAGAATCACAGAATCACAGAATTCTAGGGTTGGAAGGGACCTCGAAGGATCATCTAGTCCAACCCCCCTGCCAGAGCAGGGTCACCTACAGTACATCACACAGGAATGCATCCAGGCGGGTTTTGAATGTCTCCAGGGAAGGAGACTCCACAACCTCTCTGGGCAGCCTGTTCCAGTGCTCCGTCACTCGCACAGTGAAAAAGTTCTTCCTGATATTCACATGGAACCTCCTATGCTCCAGTTTGCATCCATTGCCCCTTGTCCTATCATTGAACGTCACTGCAAAAAGCTTGGCTCTATCATCCTGACCCTCACCCTTTACATATTTGTAAACATGGATGAGGTCACCCCTCAGCCTCCTTTTCTCCAAGCTAAAGAGACCCAGCT
>VZRW01011560.1:0-11424 GCA_013398125.1 Aegotheles bennettii | reverse complement strand
CTTGTTGAATTTCTTTAAGTTTATCCCCGCCCAACTCTCCAGCCTATCAAGGTCTTGTTGAATGGCAGCACAACCTTCTGGTGTGTCAGCCACTCCTCCCAGTTTAGTGTCATCAGCAAACTTGCTGAGGATACATTCTGTACCCTCATCCAGGTCGTTGATGAAGATATTGAACAACACCGGTAAAGATATCACTTTGGTTCTGCCATAAGCACAAGGTATTTCCAAAAGTTCAGAGCAACAGCTCTGAGTGTTCAGAGTGGCAGAGTGGACATCCCACCAAGAGCCAAAAAAGGAGGGACGAAGATTTGGCCCACCATGACAGAATCATTCCCTTAGAGACCACAGATTGAATGATTTTCAGAAACCATTTAAGAAATGCTTTATGATCATATACTATTTTTTTATAAAGAATGTCACATATAAAATGTAATGCTGAGTATATTACAAAACAATGGGTTTCTTTAAATAGTTATGCATTTTTAAACCAAATACCAAAGGCTACTTATACTTCTGTCTACTCTTTCACAATCTTTTTTTTTGGCAGTTTTTTTTCCAAATTATAAGTATTTTTCATTTAGCAAATCTATAGTCAGTGTGTGCAAGATTATACATCCATATCTATATATCAGTATTTACAGATTTCTAATATTTTTCTCTTCAGAAATATTTTACTGGGACCAACTTGAGCTTATTATGCATGGTGTTTGGTAACAGCTATTCTCATTTGGGCTGTCATTCTGCTGTAACTATCACACTGAAAACAGAACATTAACAGAATGTGCTCCAAATTAAATGCATTATGCTTTTAAAATTATAATTGCATATGTTTGAAACAGACTTCAGTGGACCATATTTTCATGTTACACAATATAGCAATTAAGGGAAAAATATTAAAGAGGGACAATGGGTTCACATTTTCCTGTTATGTATAACAAAGGACGAAGAGAGTATCTTTATAGATTTCTTTTATCTGCTTCCGTGCTTAAGCCATGAGTGGGGTCCAGAGCTGCAATTCACTGACTTGGGGATGCAGCTAAAGCCAGGATAATGGCTCTGCACTGTTTGTCAGGACAGACCGCTCTTCCTCCAACTCTCTGCTCTAAAATACTTGTGTCACTGCAGCAAGATCCAGCAGCTTTTAGGAATGGACTCAGCTGTTGCCAGCATTTGGACAAACTTTTCAAGAGATGGTGCTGAGGACACCTGGAGCCCCTGAAGTTTCTGGGTCCCCAGACACGAAAGGCTTTGTAGAAATCATAATGAATTTTTGTGCCTACATAGCACTTTAGAAACATTATTTTTTTAATTGTCAGAAACTTTATGTGAGTGTTACCCTCAGAGGATGGGCACACAGAATAAAACACAGAAATGAAACCAATTTTTCTGTGACTGCCTGTGCCCACCTACATTTGTGAATAATGATCTGCTGCTCAGAGCCACTTGGCCTGTGCAGCCCTTCCAGTCTCTGCAGTTTGATACCAACATCAGGTGTGCAGGTTTCCCACTGCGAGCTGTTCAATACTGACAAATGAAACCTGTGCCAGGACTGGGATCATTTCCTTGTTCTTGGTTTTTTGTTCAATGTGCTGGAACTGCTGCCTCTTAAGCTGTGAAACTTCATCTTCTTGTGCCTGGAGAACCCCAGGCGCCAGGCGAAGAGGCTGAGCCTGCTGCAAGTGCCTGACTGCTGCACACCAAGCTGGGGCACCTCTGAGGGAAGAGGTAGCATTACCCCCTGCAGCTGCCAACACCCTGGCAGCTTTCTAAAAGTGTCAAAGGAGTCATGGGTAAGATTTTTGCTCTGGTTTAGAAGTTCCTGATTATGAATAAATCCTAGCCCTGGGGCTTTGTTTTTTTTCCTCTTTTTTAACACACTGGCTGAAATATCTGAGGCTGAATGTAACCTACAAAAGGTTTTGAGCAATTCCTTTGACAGATCCCCAGGAAACCTGCCTGGGATAAGATGAGTTTGGAGCTGTAGGTCCCATGACTATTTGATAATGGACGTCTCTAAGCAAGGATGAGGGATTCTTCTGCAGTTAGATGCTTAGTGAAAAGACAGGAATCAATTTCATTGCCAGTACTTCCATTTTTTAGAGTGCTGCCAGCAACAAACCTGACAAGATCATCAATTAAATAAAACAATTGACTGAGTTCCAGGTTAGAAACATTAGAAAAATGTGGCTTCCATTTCACCACCCCTTAGCCTTCACACTTGTGAAGTCCAAAATCTTCAGTGCTGATCTGAGTACACATTAGCCTCTGAACTTATTGTCTTTCTTGTCTTTCTGTGCACAGGCTTTCCTTTTATTTGTTTTTATAAATATTTTGGAGGTATTGAAGGGGAAGTCTGACTCACTGGTCAAATACAATCCCTAATTTCTCCACAGTAGTTACAGAAAAAACACACCTGTTCCAGTTGTCACAACTGTTACGTTTTATGAATGCAATATCTGTGATTCAGCTAGTTATGGGTCAAATCATTCAGTAACACTCAGACAAGAGCTGTAAATGGAACTCAGCTTCGCAGTGCTTAAAGGGATGACCAGGATTTCACTAGAGGAAGAATCACTCCAGGATGCTCTGGAGAAATGCATAAACTGGTATTGTCAAAATCAGAGCACGTCTTGGGGTAAGGATTCAAGTCAGAAGGGTCTGGGAAACACCACAGAAGATGGCTAACTTACATGACAAAGGCGGTCAGAATAGGTTGTATTGTCTAAAACAGAGCATCAATTTACTGCATTTATATTAATTCAAGCATATCTAAAGGTTCTTCCATTCCTTGCTGTTTTTTTGTAAATCTTTGTGAGTCTTCTAACACTATTATTTTTTTTCATTTTCACAGAATCACAAAATCACAGAATTCTAGGGATTGGAAGGGACCTCGAAAGATCATCTAGTCCAACCCCCCTGCCAGAGCAGGGTCACCTACAGTACATCACACAGGAATGCATCCAGGTGGGTTTTGAATGTCTACAGCGAAGGAGACTCCACAACAATTTTCTTCTCAATACGTCTTGTTAACACTTGATTTTCTTATTCTCTCATTTTGGGAATTTCTAAATGCTAGATACCGTCTCTCTGCCTAAAATGGGGCCATTAAACAGTCTGTCTTGCGAGATATGTGACTTTGGGGCAGGTTAGCCTTGTCTGCATCGAGAATCCCACCCAGCTGCTCTCTCACTCCTCTCCTCAACAGGACAAGGGGAGATATTAAGATGAAAAAACTCATGTGTTGAGATAAAACCAGGGAGATTGTTTACCAATTACAATAGAATCATAGAACAGTTTGGGTTGGAAGGGACCTTGAAGATCATCTAGTTCCAACCCCCCTGCCATGGGCAGGGACACCTCCCTCTAGACCAGATTGCTCAAAGCCCCATCCAACCTGGCCTTGAACACTTCCAGTAAGGAAGCATCCACAACCTCCCTGGGTAACCTGTGACAGGGTTTTACAACCCTCACACTATAGAATCATTGAGGTTGGAAGAGACCTTCAAGATCACCCAGTCCAACTGCCTACCTACATCACCACTAAACCATATCACCCAGCGCCACATCCAGATGTCTCCTGAACATCTCCAGGAACAGTGATGCCACCACCTCCCTGGGCAACCTATTTCAATACCCAATCACCCTTACAGTGAAAAAATTTTTCCTAATGTCCAATCTGAATCTCCCCTGCTGCAAATTAAAGTCATTTCCTCTCGTCCTTTCACTATGAGCACGGCAGAAGAGACCAACCCCCGCCCCACCACAACCTCCTTTCAGGGAGATGTAGAGAGGGATGAGGTCCTCCCTGAGCTTCCTCTTCAAGTGCCAAGTACAGCAGGACAATCACTTCCCTAGTTCTGCTTGTTACGCTGTTCTTGATGCAGGCCAAGATGCCATTGGCCTTCTTGGCCACCTGGGCACACTGCTGGCTCATATCCAGCCGGCTGTCACCTTGCACCCCCAAGTCCCTTTCTGCTGAGCAGCTTTCCAACCACTCTTCCCCGAGACTGTATCAGTGCCTGGGGTTGTTGTGGCCCAAGTGCAGGACGCTGCACATGGCTTTATTGAATCTCATTCCGTTGGCCTTTGCCTATCGAAGTTTTCTCTTCTCCAGGCTGAACAACTCCAACTCTCTCAGCCTGTCTTCATAGGAGACGTGTTCCTCTGGACTTGCTCCAACAGCTTCATGTCCTTCTTATGTTGGGGACTCCTTTTGGAGGCCTGAACCATCATGGGCAAAACAGACTCAACTTGGGGAAGATTCATTTAATTTAATTTATTGCCAATTAGAAAAAAAATAGAGTAGGATGGTGAGAAACAAAGGCAAAACTAAAAACACATTCCCACCACCCCTCCCTTCTTCCTAGGGTCAGATTCACTTACAGCTCTTCTACCTGGTCCCTTCCTGAGCAGTGCAAGAGGGATGGGTATAGGGATTTGGGGTCAGTTCATAACACTTCACCTCTGCCCCTCCTTCCTCTTCACACTGTTCCACTGCTCCAGTGCAGGGTCTTTCCCACAGGACACAGTCCTTCACAAACTGCTCCAGCAGAAATTCTTCCCACAAAGCTGGAGTTCTTCAAGAACTGCTCCATCATGGATCCTTTCCACAGGTACAGTCTTTTAGGAACAGACAGCTCAAGTCATTCTTATATAATTTGACATATTTTTATCTATTGTTTTTTTCTAATGTGCCAGTTTTCGGAAGGTAATTGTGGAAGTTGTTGCTTTCATTTGTGAAGGTTCACATAAAAAAAATCTTAATTATAAAGACAGAATGGAAAACAACCTGAAAAATAATGGTTGTTTGTTATTAGGTGTAAGCAATTGTTTACATTAGATTAGTTGTTTTAAGCCAAGCTTATGCATAGAACACCATCCAACATTGACAAATTGCTGCCATACATCAACTACTTACAAAAACAAATGGAATAAAGGTAGTACTTCTAGTCTGCTCTCTTAGATATTGTGCTGTATTCTTATTTCCTGCAGGTTGAATTATCTCCTGATCTAATGCCTTCTTGTAATCAAAAGCATGTCATCCTGATAACACGCTTTTAGTTCATCTCTGCCATGAAGCTTTTCTGATCTCCATAACTATTCATGCACAGTATTTGGTTGAAAAAGGTTTGGATTTATGTGATAAAGAAATGCATGTGGACCTCCAGAATAGTTTTCATGCTTTCTTAAAATGCTTTCTTGGGTCTATATAAAAACTCTCCATCTAATGTAGTAAATACAAATGTGGAAACATCGATAGCTGCTAGTATGTATATTTTTTTAATACAATACAAGATAATAAATTTTCAGTAGATGAATAGACCATAGACCTAAAACTTTGCCTTCCATGGAAAGTTCTGCCACCCCGAGTACCTCCATTAATTTATATCAATTTTTTTAATGAAACAATATTTGGTACTAGGTCTTTAAAACAGGCTAAAATAAAAGTGCTCATTTTTGACAAGGTGGCTTTTATGAAAATTCCCAAGTCCCAAGCCATGTTCACTATAAAACGGAGGAAAGTTTGAGCTGAAGTAGCTATAAGAATAAGCACTGCAGAGACTGCTTGATCCAGGAGGGTCAAAGCCTTTTTTCTTATCTTTGGTTTCAAGTTGATGAAGAGCTACCTATGGATTTATCTTTTTGTACAGTAACTCATCCCACTGAGGTATACAGTACTACTTAAATCATATCAAATAAAATACTCACATAAATATTTTTAGAGCTGGAGAACAACATCTATAAGTAGTTTACAGCAGTTAATAACAGAATTATTTTGTTGCAGCATGCTGAATTGTAATAAGCAAAATTTTCAGCAAAAAAGCTGTAGTTTATGTTGCATGTAAGTTAAAGAGATACCAAATTAAACAGGAGGATAAAGGTAAACTGAACAGTAAGAAGAATTATCATGTGAGTTGAGTACATAAAGACTTTTTTTTTTAGCAGAGATACCACTAAATGAAGAATGAGATCACCATTTGGATGAGGACAAAGTCCTGGGATGAGAATTGAGATAAGATTAACATTAATGGATAGGCAGGATCCGTTGAAGTGGTTGAAATGGAAAAAGAGAGATGGGCGTCTCCAGAGGTCAGTTTGGAGCAGTGAAAAGCGGCTGCTCTTCAAATTGCTCTCCAGAGTAACTGCCTGCCTATTGACCATTGAAACTATCTAAAATATAAACCTTGTTAAGCTTAAATTAACTTTTGTGAATATGACCTTTTTGATGAAATTCTGGACTATTTCAGACAAGCTATATAAGAATCTAGATGGTCTTTTAAACAGTTACATCTATGCTATGAATTATATTTTTCTGTAAGAGAAAGAGAAAAATAGCTTTTCACCTGCTTCCAAGGAGTTTTACTCAATGTGCTTTCAAATGAAACAAAATACCTAAGAGAAAGCTAAGCAGCTCAGGTGAACTTTTTTGAATACCCCACTGCCCAGCCATGAAAAAATATTTTTTTGTCATGTATCTGTTGCTGAAGGGAGAGAAATACTGAATACATTGAATGAGAAAAACTTCATTATCTTAACTCAACTAATGATCAGGCTGTCTAATCCAAATCCTGGTTGCTGCAGACTAGCTTCCAGAGGGAAGCATTCACTTTTGTAATATAAATATATTATACAATAGAGAATCTGATAGTTAAATAATAATAATACAGGATTAATTTTGTAATCAAATAAGAGGCAGAAGATCCACAATTATAACTGTCTTTGATTCCCTGCCAAATTTCTGAGAGGCTTAATGTATTTTGCAAGTTTACTTCAGTTCTACTTGTCCCATGCAATTTTAAATATATTTTAAATCTTTACTCAATTAAATGAGATTAATACACAAAGTAAACAAACAAATGAGCATATGATGCTCAGTATAAAATGGCTCCTCCTAAGAGAGGCCTTTGTTTGCTCCTGTGGCTGCTCTGCTGGCAGGATTGGGGTCACCTCTTTTCATCCCTCCCTACGCTGCTGGTGTTCCTGCATCTTCTTGGAGAAGAACATCATGCACGGAGACAGGTCGCCTTCCCCTGCCTCCTTGAGCAGGACCAATGCGGCCAGACTGCCACCAGGACCCTGGATCCAGGTACCCCCATCTGCTGCCGAGTCCAGTTTGGGACTTTTCTGGTCTGTACATAATGACCATCTGGGAAGAGTGGGCTCCATATTTGCATTTTCATTTATATACAGAGATGTATAAGGAGAAACTTTTTCACTGTGAGAGTGATGGAACACTGGAACAGGCTGCCCAGAGAGGTTGTGGAGTCTACTTCGCTGGAGACATTCAAAACCCGCCTGGATGCGTTCCTGTGTGATGTACTCTAGGTGACCCTGCTCTGGCAGGGGGGTTGGACTAGATGATCTTTCGAGGTCCCTTCCAACCCTAGAATTCTGTGATTCTGTGATTCTGTGATGCATATACTTACCTACATATAGTAAATGAGGGAAGGCCAGCATCAGAACAAATACTCTTTCAATCCAAAGGTACCATAACTTATAGGACCATCTTTCTCTTTTGAAGAAAACAAAACAAAGCTCATGGGTTTTTAAGCCTAGAACAGTCACCTCTTTTCATCATTCTTATGAAATTCTGCCCAAAATTGCTGTCTGTTGGACAGCATCAACAGTTGTGAAAGATATGGAAGTGTAAAGGCAATCTTCTCAGGAGATGTTACTGAAGGATTTAAAGGTGTTAGTAAGCTTCTCCCATCATAAAAAATGAAGATTTGGAGGACGCTCAAAAGTGGATAACTGAGAGGGAGGTATTCTTTAGGAGCCTAAGTATCTTAAAATGAGCAAGTGTTTTTATTATAACTGTTAAAAGTGTATTAGATTTTTGAAAGGCATAGAGATTTTGCTAGTTAATAGAAGACACTGTAATATCTGTTGGCTAGTAGAAATACAGTAATAAACATTAAAATCTGTCAAGTCTTTAAGATTCACTAAAAAATTGTTGTCTTGACAACTCAGTCTCTACCAAGATATATTGAGGAAGAGCCATTGGACTCTGCATGTCTGGCTTACACCTCAAAAGATAAAGAAAGATTGGGTGATGTAATGTAAGTGCAGTCATGTTGAATCTGTCACCTATGGTACTTTGCATTAGTTGTGGAGTTTTATACCAAAATTAGTCAGCTAATTAATGCATGGGAGACAAAATGGGAATCAAAGGTTAGTATTTTATAACTGTTTCCCCCCTGAGACATTGTGATACCTGCCACTTATATTTCTGGCAAGCTGAGTTTTTGAGTGAAATTGTATGTGTATTTTGTTACTATTACTGACTTTGATTTTTGTTTTGTTTAGACCTTGACTGTGAAAATGTACAGCTCAACAAGAATTTTTGTATGTTCAAGGTAATAAATATAATAAAAGAATTTGGAATTGAATTTGCTTCACTTTTACCTCAGCGATCTTATGAGAATGACAAGTCTATTTTAAGTTAGAGCATCAGATTTTATTTTGTATTTAAAACACAAATACAAAGGGGAGTGGAATAATTCTGTAATAGAAGGATTTGGAACAGAGTAAGCAAAACTATTCTGTTTTTCAGCCAAACTTCTGGTTTTGTACCTGTTACTAATTTTTCCTTTTTATTTATTTTATTTACATTTCTGGCATCTTACTGTAGCATTGATATCCATATAAAATAACTTTCAATTGTTAACATGCTGTAATCTAAATGATGGAGGCAATATGTATTAGAAAATAATCTGATGAGTTAGTCCTACATTATGCATGCACATGTTAGTGTATATGTGTGTATGTTTGTGTGTTTACACACACATTATTTGTATTTTTATGCATGCAAACTAATAAATATATTGTGTAAATATTTTTATCACAAATGCAGTCCTTGACCCAAGTATTTTCTTTATGGTAATAAATATTTTATTGATTTTTAAATAGATATTTAAAAATAATAATAACAGGAAAAATATGTTCTGTAGAAAAACTTTAAAACACCATATAACATGACAATTAATGAGAATCATTGTCTTAGGAACGTTTCACATGTTTGGAATCGTGTGCTATCCTTATTTTTTCCAATGAAAAATATTATCACTGGAAGTACAACTACGTAGATTATCTTCTGTTTAATAAGATTTTATATACGGACATCATTACTGCATTGAAATAATGGAAAAGTTTAGAAGAAATTTTATAAATTAAATTAAATAACTGCATTTTTTTCCCATGAGTACATAAAGACTTGAAATTATTGTTTAAAAATGAAATTGTTTAAAAATCACAAACTTTTTAGCTTCATATATTATTAGTTTCAAAAGCAGTTAAAAATTACTTAGGAGATTCTGGAATAACAAAAATTTGAATTACTAACTTGGTTGGCAATAGGCAGTTACATGAATTACAATATCCCAACATATCCAGATTTTTCCAAAACTGAATCCTTATGAAGAGCATAATCTTTAGGGAACAATCACCTCACCGTGAGAAGGATAAGAGAAGAAGTCAAATTTCTTATATCTTTTCTTTGTTGGAAACAAAGAGTAAATGGGGCTAATTCACAGGGCAAAATGGTGTCAAATGTTTAGTCTTATTACCAAAATTTAGTCAAGTTTTAATTTATGCTGATGGCAAAACTCTGAACTGTATTAATCAGTTAAAATGATTGGTGGTTTGTTGGGGTTTTTTTGATAAATTTGTTTTCTGTGTGAGTACTGTAATATAAGTAGTTTTATTTATTGGTCTTATGAAACTGTTATTTTGCCTTATATTTTATTGTTTGAATTTTTAAGACTTTGAACTGAATTCTTGCCTTTGTACTTATTCATGCCAGTAAGGCTCAATTACTTGAAAGAATACTTAAAGCAAACATGAAACAGCAATGTTATGGTTCTACTGAAATTTACTTTTGAATTCAAATGGATAGTCAAGGGAATTTAAGAAGATGGGGTTTGTCCATTCTAGCCCTCTTTACACTTCTGAGCAATGACAAAGAGTTTTAGATCAAGTTAAACTCCAGCTCTGATTTTTTTTAAGCTCACAGACATCAAGCTACACCATTATGAACACTTCCTTTTACACATAAATTACTGACTCTGAGTACACGACTTTCATAAATTAAAGGCAGAACTTCATAGATGCTGGACTGTATAATTAGCCAGATTTTACTTTTATAAAAGAAAGAATATTCTTCCACTGTTTTTCAAGCATTTTTTATGGCATTGAATAGTACCAGAGTGCAACTCAATCACATTTTATCTAAAGAATGAAACAAATTTCTTTCAGTTTTCTGTCTGATTATTTTTTGCTTGTTGCCAAGCTTATTGAACCTTTCTTTGAGGTCCTGATGTAAACCCCAAAAAGTCAATGGGAGAAGTCCAACTCATATAAATTGTCTCTGGATTAGACTCTTTTTAGAATCCTAATCATAATTCCTCTTTAGTTTTGTTCAAACTGATGACTACAACTGATTGAAAAATAGGCTGGAAACCTCCAATTTGAAGGGTTTGAAACAAACACTTTTTTTTTTTTTTCAGCAATTACAATTATTCAATATCTCTGGGAATCCTACACTGCAGATGGAGTTAGTTGTTTTGTCTGTTCTCAGCTAAGCATGCCTAGAATTTACAATATTGATTACTGAATAGCTACAGGAAGATTCAGCAGCTCATTGCAGCATGATTCACTACAGTTTTCATGCTTTTTACGCTTGCAGCAAATCAACAGAAACTTCCAGAATTTTTCTCCAGATACACTCATCAGAGACCTGCCTTAATGTGGTAAAAGCTCAAGAACTCCAAAATACTAAACAAATAAGCAAACAAATTTTTTTGCTTGTTTGCTATTTTTTTTTGGTGCTTTTTTTTTTTTAATGAAATACCATTTTCATTTGAAAATTAAATTCTTTTCCTGCAGTCCAACTAAACTACCTAGGTTTGCACAATAGGCATCACATGCACCTGAGTGCTATGGCTCATTTTGATCATCTCTTAGAGCACAGTTTGTAAAACCTCTAAGACAGTGGAGAGCTGAAATCAAGTCCTACTTCTGCCTGACAGAACTCCAGCTTAAGTTGCTTCTTAGGAGTCTGACAGTACTATGTCCCTAATATAAATCACTTCCTGATTTTCTGTGGAGAGCCAGTCCATTTAACACCATTAAAAATGTAAAAGCTTAAATAATCAAAGAAAAGAAGACAGTTTGATTTTTATCCTGGTGGTTATGACATACCCTTAGCAAAAGAAGTCATTGGACGTGTCATTATTCCAATAAATTCTTAAGATAAATGAAACAAAAGGGAGAACAATATGGAGTGACATATTTGCTGAAACAGTTCAAGGTTACATATCTAAAGTGACATCCAATATAAAGTACTTGTGATGTAGAAATATACAAAGATCAAGACACCTCTGTTTTGTTTTGTATTCTTGGTCAACAGTTTAAATAGCCCCAGAA
>VZRW01011559.1:108990-120227 GCA_013398125.1 Aegotheles bennettii | reverse complement strand
GCATTCAAATCCTGCACCCAGATCATTGATAAGTATGTTGAACAGAACTGGCTGCAAAACAGAACCCTGAGGAACACCACTGGTGACAGGTCACCATCCAGGTGTAGCCACATTCACTACAACCCTTTGAGCCCTGTCCTTCAAGCAGTTCTTCACCCAGTGCACTGTGAACCCACTCATCCCGCAGTTGGACAACGTGTCCAAAAGGATGCTGTGAAGAACAGTATCAAAAGCCTTGCCAAAACCCAGAAAAAATACATCCACTGCCTTCCCGTCACCTACTAGGCAGGGGACTTTTTCATGGAACACCATAGAACATCATAGGGTACCGAATTGGTTAAACAGGACTTTCTCTTGGTGAACCCACGTTCTATGCCTGATGATTGCATTGTTCTTTAGCTGCCTTCCAATAGTACCCAGTATGAGCTTCTCTGTATTTTTTCCAGGAACTGAGGTTAGACTAACAGGTCTGAAGACTGCTGGGTCCAACAGAAGCTGTACTTTGTCTAGCACAACTGGTTCAAGCTGGAAACAGACAACACTCTGTAAGCATAATTTTAACATTGTTCATACAGTTACTGAAGACATTAAACCCAGAATCCTGCAATACAATTTTTTAAATCATTTTTCTTACCAGAACCACGCTGTGATTTGTCATAGTAGGAGATTCTTGGGAGACAGAACAACTAAAACCTTCTTGGTACATAGCCTTCTATGTATCAGGAGGGTAAACACATTGGCACAAGCCATCGCCAAGATGTATTTATTACAAAATCAAGTATTGGTTGATAGAACATAGAGTCAAATCTCTAAATTTCCTATCTCACACCAAAGGACTTTGTATGGGAAGAGAGAGGAATCCCCTGCACACAGATGTGTTTCTAGCCATGAATGGCGTACAAGAGATATTGCTCAACATATTAAGAAAAATGTCACTGGGTCAACTTGTTTAAAGCTCTAATAGGAAAAATAGAAGTACAGCCTCCTAATGTGTCTTTATTTTTCTGTTCTTTGAATATTTGTCAAAACTTTGAAGCTATGGCAATGGACAAACCAAAATAAGCACCTTTGAACAGTATTTTAATTCTGTGGAAGAAACTTTTCCTTTAAACAGGAATATCACCTACCCCTTCATCTTGGGGTGCACTGAAAAACCTGCTTTGGCTTTCAGGAGGCTTGTCATTCAGCCTTGTATTAAGAGAATAATCAATGTAAATTACTTCTTTTGTAAATAAAGAATAACCAGGTTACTATAGCTAACTTGTCTGAAATGTTCAATAAATAAAGCATCTCTATGAGTCATAATTGGTAGTAACCTTTGCTCTCAGTTATCTCTAGAAAACTCTTTTAAAATTTAAATTGGTTTTAAACTTCCCGGTTTTGTAATCTTTGGGGTTTCATTTCATTTTTTATTTCATTGGAAAAATGCCCCAAGTGAAAACACAAAATATGTTCATAAATGCTGTTTTGAAGGGTGAAAAATACACAAGCTACATACTGGAATTACTACAAAAAATAAATTGCAAAACCTGCAACTGGCCTGCCTTTTCAGATCTTTATATTGCATGTATAAAATTTGCATATTTGGAAAGTAAGGCTGTCTGTCCTTTTACAATCAATAGTACACTCCTTTCTGCTCACGATAGACCATTTTTGTAGTCAATTGGTCAAATAATTCAGCACAGCTGTTCAGACACCTACTGCATTTTGTTTCTTCAGTCAATTTGGGTGCTTAGTATCATTAAAACTATTAATAGGATGACAAAACGAACTGAACTTCTACATTTCCATTTCTAGCTTTTTTTCTAGGCTATAGCATATTTAACTACATTCTGAAAAAATAATCAGAAGAGAACTGCAAAAACAGAATATTAGGCTATTTGTTTATGGAAAAAAATGGGGTTTCATCCTACATCTTTTACAACTAAGTCTGCACATTCAGCACAGGTATGAATATTTAAGAAATTGATATGATGAAATCAATGAAATTTTAGATGCTTAAGAAATGCATCAGCCAGTTCAACTTTTGTTTGCATTGCTACACAAAGGAACTTAATGTATATATATATATCCTTGATCTCTGAAAACATGTTTATATTTTAGTCTAGTCTAAAAAGATATAAGTGGTAAGAATGAAGTATACATTTGGTCACATTAAAATGGAAATAGCCATTAGACTTGGCTGCAGTTAAATTGTTGCATGTAAAACGAAAATTACTTTTTGGTACCTAAACTGCCAAGTTATTTTTAAATCTGTATCTGGAATCCTCTTTTTAAAATGTTCACATATTCAGTATACTTGGATGTAATTCATAAAACGTAACTGCACTTTTGTTTTATCTTTGGGCTTGCAAAGCAATAGGTATTAAAAAAAAAAGAAATTATCTTATTTATTACTTAAAGGCATTCAGGTGGAGCACAAAACATCTAAATAAACATTTCAGCATTTAAAACAGTAAGACTAGATTTTGTAAGTAAGCACCCAGCTTTTGACTTTGGCATCTCTCTGAACAGACACTGAAAACCCTTCTAAACCCAGAAGCTTCTACTGCTTTTAGATGGAACTGCTGATGACGTCGAAAACTGCCAGTTGCATGACCACATTGACTCACAAGTAAGTAAAACAACATAATTACTGGGTTACAGTGAACCTGAGCAACACTTTTCCATCCTTGAATTCAGTTGGAGCTTTTTGATTTGTTACGCCACTTGTATTTAATGTCTCTTGGACAGTTGCTAAATTATGCTTCTGCAGCAGCTCTGTGTTATTCTGAATGCATAAACACAAATTCCAGGGTTCTCCAGCTGCTCTGTAGGCTGTTAATATTCTAACTCATGGTATTCAACCTATGATCCATGAAGACTCAGCTGACCAACAATGCAGATCAAACATCTCCCTGGCTTGACTAAGGAAAGCTGAGTACACGTTAATGGCACATTAGCAATTTTTTAAGAATTTGAGGAATGTCATGTTACCTAATCATGACCAAGGTAAAAAAAGGCAATTTTTACAATAGGATACAGTGTGTGCTTTTAATATGTCTGAAAACCAGCACCATAAACAATTCTAAGAGCACAACTACATTAAAGCAAAGTAACAGTGCTGAATGATCAAGTTAGGATCTCAGTTGTCTTTCTGTCTCTGCCTCCAACAATTGCCTAGAAATATTACAGTTTTGGACAAGAACTCCAATACTGAGGAAAAATTCTTCAAAGGTGAAGAGGACTTAGACATGAAACAACCCAAAGTAAAAAGTTAGTTTAGGAAACTTTGTACAGATGTTAACAAGACCATCATACAGAAAAGAATTACTAGAATTCTTGTCTGCAGGTCAGCAGTATTGCAGCCACACAGGAATTCTTATTTTATGGAATAGATTTTGAGGACTTTGGCACAGCAAGGATGTCCAAGTCTATGTGAACAGGTGACCAATAGATTTGTAAATACTTTTAAATACTCATTCTGGGGTTTTGTTTGTGGTTTTGTTTGTTTGTTTTTTATTTTGTCATAACATTACTGTCTCCCACTTTTTCAGCAAATTTGTACCAAACACCTTTCAGAAAAAAATTGTGCCAAAACATCTTTCTACAAAAAGAGAGATTGAAATGGATTCAATATGTGCTTAAGAACAAAACACCTTCTTACTCAACTGATGAGCATTAAAAAAAAAAAAAGGCTTGGGTGCCTTATGTTAAGCAACTTAACTTCAGCAGGTTTCATCATCATCTCACATTTCCTCTTTCTTTTACGTTTTGGCCAGTAAAGCATGTAACTGCAAATAGTATTGTAAGAGAAGTTTTTCCTACAATGATAGGAGTCTTAAAACCAATGTGGGACTGAAAAATAGTAATATTGCTTATAGTTATAACCTTACAGTGTGCTACAAGGGCTGTCATACACAGAACTTATTTTACTGTTGCAGATTACCATTGGTGGGCACAACAAACGCAGCCCTTTATCACGTCTTTTTACAGACACTAAAAATAAAAATTATAACCTTGTTCAAAGAATCTATCGAGTACAGACAGCCAATTACCCAGATAAGGCATGTTCATATGGCTGAATAATTCTGAAAAAATCATAAAATGCTACTTATGTTTTGGAGAACGTCATGCAGCTACTGGTGATTACTGAATTAGGTGCAAAATTTTATTGTTGAAATCCTAAAGCTTTCAGCAATTTGCCTGTTATACATACACAACTTCTTCACACAAATTTATTCTTTAGTGCCTCTCTATAATGACAGGTGACAGTTTTTCTACTGGTCAGGTTTTAATACTATGAGCTCCAGCTCGGGCATCCCCTGGTACTCTAGCTTAGAAAAGCATATTTCACCAAAAGCTCTGCTTTCACAGCAAAATTAATGCTTTCAATGTGTCTGAACATAATCCACAGTACAAATTGTAAGTGAAAACAACTCCAAGGTAGTAATTTCCCCCCCCCTCTCAGATTCAGCTTGGAGCAAGCTTTTTTATATTTGGAAAATTTTGCTGACTAACCAGTAACTGCACATTTAGCTATTTTCATATGTTTGAGCCTTTTATTTTTGTAAATATGACTTAGTTGAATTGTTGGTTAGAATAAGCAGCAGAGATGAACTCAGATGCTGGGTCTAACACCATTAAAAGAAAAACTTCCACAAACTTTCACTGAAGATTTTGAAGGTTCAGGGTAGCAATAGGTTTGCCTATTTTCAATCAATTCTCATATCAAAGTTCTAAAGAAAAGCACTATTAAGCCAAATCCTATAGACATTCTGTTCAAAGAAATGTATATTCAGCGACACTTTTTAGAATCTACAGCTCTTGGATTCAAAGATGTACAATGTACAGTCCAGTCTAAAAAGAAAACTAAAATTTACCATTTTACTTACTAAAAACGTAATTTTTCATACTACTAGCAAAAAATATCTTATTGAAATTGCATCCACTTTCTAAAGAGCTTTATAATAAATATTTAATTATTCATAAGATCTCAAGGATATATCCTAATTCAAGTAGATAAAAGAGCAAGTCATAAAATATCAGTGTGTTTAACTTTTTCAAAATATTTAAATAATTGACATACATTGCTATTTCAAGGTACAAACTGTTTTACTGGTATAAATAGACACAGAGTTCTAGTATATAATATTTTTGTTAAATTCAAAACACTAGGATAAATACAATTTTTATTTAACAGCTGAAAGTGCAGACATCATATATAACTTAGTGCACACCACTGTTACCCAATGATTCATCTTCTATATAACGAGACTATAACAGGAAATGCCACAAGGTCTTAATTATGCAGCTGAACACTATGACTGATGAACTATGCTTGTTCAGGAGGCATCGCAATAGAATTGTCCTAGAAGGGTGAATATTTGGTCTAAATAAATGTGCTTTTGTGACTAAGAAGTCATCTTCACAGGGAAAGTTTGACTTTTATACTGCAAGTATTATCCATACCAGTACAATTCTTTCTATTTATGTTTCATCTCATACCCACAGTTCCCCTTCACCTTTCTTTATGGCATAGGTCACAGGTATAACTGTAGTTAAATAAAGAAAGTGTATGGTTTGTACACATGGATATTGTGCCCATGTCTGGTCAAATCAGCAGCAACATAGTAACCCTATTTGACAACAGGAAAGGAGCACTAGTCTGGTGTCAGTTTTGCTTTATTTTATTTATTATATTGAGAAAAAGTCTAGGAATAAGTACTTACAGCTGTTGCCTGTTCTTTAAAGGTTGCTATAATCAAGCACAATGAAATTCTCTGTCAGGGATGAGTTCAACTACAAAAAAGAGTTCAACTACAAAAAGTAATGTAACAAACATGTGAATAGTGGACTTTAAAAGCCACATAAGGCTTTACTTTCCCCAACAATCTTTTAAGTTATTCATTACATCCCTGAAATGCTGACTTCGCCTCCTTGTTTGCAGGTGCTGATTCAGACAGTGATGGCTCTGAATCTGCAATAAAAAAAGATTAAATTTCTTAGGATAACTTCAACCATAGGATTAAAAAGGTCAACTAAAATTTTCAGTTTCTCTCTCACATCAACATGCATACAAATTCCAGTACTTTTAATTTTTAACTAACAAGATAAACTACCTACAAACTTTGCAGTATGATGCAAATCTATAACCCAACACAAACTGATTATACATTATAGGTTATATCTCCTATCTGATGTGTCTTGGACTTCTGCTGTGCAAGAGATAACAGAAAGCTCCACCTCAAAAGGAAGTGGCAAGATACTCATGCTGCCAATTGCTCTGGATGAGCAGACAAAAGAACCTAAGTGAGGCGAAAACACAAGCACTACCTTCAGGGCATACCTGAAAGAATGAAATGGACAAGGTCGAAAGCGAATCAAGGTATATGTCTGAATGAAACTATACTGTTAAGAGCATTTAAAAATCTCCTTTTACATTGAGATATAGAATCAATCTCAATCAGAATAGCTATGATGAAAAAGGAGGGCAATACCAGCAAAACAGGTGTCATATTATCTAAGAATTTGTGAAAGAAAAGCATCTCAAAAATAAGATGCAAGTATATATCCAACTATGCAGCATACTAACTTTTCAGCAACCTTTACTGTATAGCCATCATTTTGTTCTCTAAGCCTAAGTAGTAAAGCCAAACCAATATGATTACTCAAAAAAAAAAATCTTCAGCTTTCTTTATATCCCAAATGTCCCATTAGAGGCACATTTCACAACTATCACCAAATGAATTAATTTGAAGTTTGGAAAATCCAAAATCCTTTCATTTCACTCACAGTAAAGGAAAAGAAAAATGTCAGTTCACAAGAAAGTTAGATAGAATCTGAAGACAAAAGAAGAATATTTAAGGTTTTCTTTCATGCTAAAGAAGAGCACTTTTAGGCTCCACGGTTGAATCGTGAGGTCATTGAACCTCCCAAGGCAGCATCCTCTGCATAATCAGTTTGGAAACTTAAATTGGTTCTGAAGAGTGGCTTCTCAGGTTATGCATCCTCCAGACCGAGATCTTGCTGCATCCTTTAGTTTTATAGCAGTTTTTTTTCTGAACACACACACACAAACATCAAATTTTCTGTTTGCCTGTTTTCTTCTGATACTCACCTGGAAGAAGAAGTTCTGTACACACAAAAGAAATATTACTGTAGATATATTAATGGAAGACACAAAGATGAATTCAGGAAGTGCTAAAGAGTCACAGAAACTAAATTAACTGGCCTCTAAGACTTCCACATGTTGATATATCAAGGTCAAGGGAGTTGTGGCAATCCCCAATGTATACACAAACATTCCCTAACATAATTAAAAAAAAATCTGGAGCTTTCAATGCATATGTTCAATAGCATTTTAAAAGGTTGTTATAGAAAACTG
The DNA here is from genome assembly GCA_013398125.1 of Aegotheles bennettii. NCBI lineage: Eukaryota > Metazoa > Chordata > Aves > Caprimulgiformes > Aegothelidae > Aegotheles > Aegotheles bennettii. The sequence goes on along the minus strand of VZRW01011559.1, from coordinate 112,861 downwards.
ATATACCCACCATGGTTACTGAGCCACTGTAAAAAGCCTAAGCAAAAGGTCCTTGGCAGAAGTAAGAATTTCCCACCCTTTAACCCTTATATGTAAGTGTTTTCAAGTGATGCATTTCATAGCTGTTACCACTGTGCATAACAAAGTGAGGTTTGAAATCGTAGGTAAACATTGGATAATTTTTTTCTAATAAAACTGTTGCAATTCCACTGCCTTCGACAATGCACATATATTTATTTTGACAAATTTTTATGAACAGTGATATATTTCTTAAACACAAGTATCGATAACATTTGTCACAGAAGTTTCAGAAAAACATTAGGGAGCAAGGACTATTCACAATGAAGAAGCAAAAAATATTTTACAGTCTGCTTAAATTTAAGCAGGAGGACAGCTGTGTCTCTGCAGCATTTTACAAACACATGTCACACAGAAGCCCTTGGATCAGAACAGAGCATACTTCTGCAAGTGTAAAGATGAAAAAACTATCCATGAAAGCCCCTGCCTTCACTGCCTACAAACAGAAGCACTCTTTTCTTTAGTTGGTCATAGGGTATTGCAAACTAAGCATAGTAATTCAGTAAGTCTCACCATATTTAAAGAGAAAGACATAAATTATTCAGGCTACCCTCTGCTTTTACCTTGAGATTCAAACTCACTTTAATGAAACAGCTTTTAATAATTTTACCTTTGGACTGCTCACTATTTTCTGATGTTTCTCGAATCTGTTTTTTTTCCATCCAGTATGCTGCTGAAACCAATCAGTCCCACAACCATTGCTTATTAATTTGCTAGAGTTTATTGCTTCGCTTTTTCTCTGAGCAGGGCTGTAAATCCAAATATATTAAGCAAAACAATGGTATAAAAAACAAAAATGGGGATTGCGTGGGAAGATTTTATTTTACAAAGAAAGGGCAATAGCTTTATAATGCATTTCTTAGTAACTAAACATATATCACGCATGTAACCATCTAAGAAAAAAAATAAAACAAACCAACAAACAAAACCACCAAAGCACACAATTACACTCAATTCAGTAATGTGTAATTTTACATGAGAAGAGCCATTCATTTTATTGGAATTTAATATGTATACTACTTACACAGTTCTGGTCTTTGCCAAAAAAGTGAAAAACAGAAATCACACAAAGAATATGTAAGTAAAAAAAGGCTGACAATACTCATGGCGTGCTGTATGAAGGTGAAATTTTGTCACAGATTTGTTTGCAAGTCCATTAGACAGTTTTATCACTTATTTTGCATCATTAACATATTTCTAAAACATAATGGAATTACTGATGACTGTGTAATAAATTTTTAAGACAAAATACATAGAAACAATTCAGTTGTGTACACAGCTGATGATGTGATTAAATTGCATCACAGGTGATATAATAATAATAATTTGCTTAAAAGATTATTAACTTCCAGGTGTTTATTACAGTATTCTTGCTGTGCCCGACCTTGTATAGGCTACAGATGTGTTTGGTAGTCCTACTTGTGTCTCTGTGACCTATGCTTACAGAACTAGCAATGTGTATTATAGTTTGCATCTATTCACTGGTATTGAGAAAATAAACCAGACAATTTCAGATGCTCTGCGTGCTACATGAAGACATGCAACTGTATGCTTCATTTTCCTAAAGCAAAGTTATATTGAATACCTTTCCCATACAAGTCAAAGTGCTGTTATTTTAGTTGTCTGTTAAACTATGTTAGTATCACACATGATAGCAGGTTTAGTAGCAGTAAGGATCCACGAGTCCATACATACACTTGCTAATCTCTGCAGTTCCACAAGGAGTAATATTACTTGCATTACAATTAGTCACAGGCTTAGGAGTTTAATAAATTTCATAAACATACTACTTACATAGGTGGGAAGGAAAGCTTATTTTTCCCACTGAATTCCTTGTTAGTAGAAACACTCGGCATTCTGCTTGGATATTTAGGGTTTATAGGTGGGAGCTTTACCTGTGTCAGAGAAATCTTACCTTAATAAAAGGAGGTATGATAAAAATAACCAAGAAGTTTATATGAAAATATAACCTTCAAAAGTGAAGGTTATATTAAAGTCCCTAAATGTCTTCGAATTTTACTATCTTATCTATATTATTTCCATAAGTAGAGAAATATAAAGGAGTAGCAAAAGATAAAGGAGCACCTTAGTTATTCTAGACAAGATCAGCTTTTTTTTCAGTGTGTCAATAATGCAAAATGTGCTCTCCACAAGCTTTTCCCTCATAGTGGCACTTCTACCCAAAGCTAAGCTTCAAATTCAAACATACCTGTTGCAACCTCTCATCTTGGCTCATTTCTCTGTATGCAGGGTATGAACATATCCCAGTCTTACTAAAGTCAGTGGGACAAGAAATTATTTTCCAGTTTAATTACTACTTTTTTTTTTAAAGAAATAAAATAAATTTTTTTAAAGCATAAAACATCCCATGTAATAAGAAAACAGTTGTGGTACATTAATAGAGGTTTGAAATTCTAACAAATACGAGATATATTGGGAGAAAGCTACAACAGAAAAATATATTTTACTCTTATCATCTTTCAGTTGTTAATGACAGGTAAAGAAACTCAGTGTTGACTGACAGACAGAAAGATAAGATGTCACCTAGAAAGCCAGTGAAATGACATTACAAACTCTAGGACTCAAAGTCGGAAAACTGAAAAATAATGAAGAAACATTAGCAACACGCATCAAAGCTATTTATTTTATCTTTGATCAAAATCAATAGCTGCTGAAGGGTCAACTTACTTCCCTCTCAACTAAAAGCATTAAATTAAATATTCCCAACAACTCCCAGATATCTTTCACTAATAGCTGCTAAGAAATTCTGAGGTTAAAGAAAAAACAAAACATCTTTAAAGACTATTTATGGTTTCCTTTATTGCATGAGGAAAAGAGGGGGGGAAAGTCCTGAAGACAGCACAAAATTTTCAAAGCCTGTGAACAAAGTTTTTGTGTTATACTAATATGTCCTTTTAATTAGAACCTATATGTTATTTGACCGTTTTCTCTTTTAAACATGCAACACAGGAGAGCACCCCATAGATACTACTTGCAGGTTACTTTAAAAATTTCCAGACCAGGTAACTAGAAGTGAAGTGTATTGCTCTGTAAATTTAAAAGTAAAGATACTTTTCACCTATGTGGACATACTACAATACAGTTAATAGTGCAAAAAAATATGAACAGAGTGCAAAAATTAGATGCATCAGCAGCAGATGCACTTGGATTGCAGACACTACAAAACAACTCCCATGAGAACATCCATGAAAAGAAGATTCCAAAATAATTGTAAACACACCACGGACTTCTCAAGGAGCCCTTGCACATTTAGTGTGGAAAGAGTAAAGAAAAATATAATAGCATTTGAATACATCTAATCAGTGGACTAGTTAACAAGCCACTAAAAGAAGCAGAACAGAATGACCTGGGAGAAAGTGAAGCCTAGGACAGACAGTTCTATTGATTCTGAAACAGGATGTCATAGAATCATAGAATCATTAAGGTTGGAAGAGACCATCAAGATCATCCAGTCCAACAGCCTACCTACATCACCACTAAACCATATCACCCAGGGCCACATCCAGACGAAACTTGAACACCTCCAGGGATGGTGACTCCACCACCTCCCTGGGCAACCTATTCCAATACCTGATCACCCTTAGAGAGAAAAAAAATTTCCTAACGTCGAATCTGAATCTGCCTTGCTGCAATTTAAAGCCGTTTCCTCTCGTCCTTTCACTATGGGCACAGCAGAAGAGACTGACCCACACCTCACCACAACCTCCTTTCAGGGAGTTGTAGAGAACAATGAGGTCCCCCTTGAGCCTCCTCTTCTCCAGACTGAACAACC